>JAILXH010020666.1:0-21476 GCA_023558415.1 Piaractus mesopotamicus | reverse complement strand
AAAAAAAAAAAAAACACAGCGTTTGCTCTTTTTAAAGCACATACACTGTATTTGTTGTGTAATAAACAGTATTAAATTTGGAGATGCATAGTACAACTAGCTGCCTAGCTAGCTTAACTAGTAAGCCAGCCTACGACATTGCGCTTTTTGTTCAGAACTTCTCAAAATGGATAAAAAAGGGGTGAAAGGTGGAGCTGAGAGAGAAGAGAGTGTCCCCAGAACAACTAATAAAGCAACAGGACAACAGGTCAGTCTTTAGCCTTCTCTACTCACCTAGCAAGACTTCTAGGCCTACTGCTGTAGGTTTACCTCTGTCAGGTCCACCACCAACCAAGATGATCTTCAGACTGGTTATTGATTTTCAGACTGTAGCTAACTGATTTCATTAATGTCTGCACGTTCAGAGTTCACTTACAAAAATGTAATGTGTTGATCAACACGTTTGAGACATAACAATACCGAATAAACATTGATTTAACAATTGTAAAATTGAAAGTCATTTTTGTATGGTGTGGGAACACATTAATTGTTTTTGCACTGTCGCTCGTAGGATACTGGTTATGCCACTGCTTTGTGATGTATTTTGATTTTTATGGCAGTTTTTAATACATCTATAATCTACATTCTGGATAGTGTTCTTGATCTGTTCAACAACCCAAAAGTGTTTTCTTAATGATTTAAATTTTTCTTAGGTGATCTACCACTGTGGTCTGCCAGGTTGTTAAGCTTACTAGTGTATTCTTGCTTCATAACAATTCAGTATCGGTTGATTTTTATACACCTTGACACACAATGCTTTAGGCTTTGTTTAACTCATTCATTGTAATTGTTCAGTCTCATGATGACCTTGCTTCTTTAGCTTTGACATATCTTTAGCCCTCATTTTGAGAGACAATGACAACAGAATCTTGACAGACAGATGCAGATGGCACAGCTAGAATTAACTCTGCACCTTTTTAGCTCTCTTGAAATAACAAAACAACCAAGTGTCCTATTAAATAGGACTATGTAAAAAAAAGGTTACACATTTCCCCTGATATGGGCATAAATACTCTCAAACCCAAGTTTCTGCACTATTAACTCATACCCGTTGTTTCAAATCCAACATGCTAGAGTTCAGACCCCAAATCAACCACAAAATGTGACATTGTCTAGTTTGCTTATGGAGTGTGTGCTTTAGTGGATGCTCTCTAGCAGACTCTGAACTAGTCCACTGATTTCAGCAGTTCCTGTTTAAGGCCTTGAATTTCAAATTAAATGACCAAGAGAAAAACAAAAAGTCCATTGTTAGCTCCATTTTCTCCCAAAAGGAACTGTTTGCTAATGGATGGGAACATTTAAATGGTGCTTTTCAGCAGGCTGTATAAAGAGATATCCCTGCAGGAGATCAACCTGTCATTGGAAGCTCTTATCAGTAAGCATCAATGATGGCGCTCTTTCAACCGATTTGTCTTAATTAAATCTACTGTGACCTCTCTCCCTTTTCCAGACCATGGAAGAACGTGCCGTGCTCAAGGACGTACGGCCCCACAGGTGGTACCAGTTTCGGGTCAGTGCAGTTAACAGTCAGGGCACCCGTGGCTTCACCACTCCCAGCAAGCACTTCTTCTCTACACGAGGTAAAATACTGCCCTTTTCAAATAATTCCTAGTGAAGTTGTTGTGCATCTACTGTAGGACTGGATGATATGTTAAAAACATAACTTCATAATAGCGTGAAGGCATTTCACGTACTGCCCAGCACTACAATCAATCAAATAAGACCTTAGACAGCTGTATCAATTGGAAGCCTTTTGTTTTTTATTGAAATATGCAGTCAGGGTTCTTTAAAACTGCCCCTATTGAGACCTAATTGATGCACCATATCGCACATCCCTAATCTGCTGATGTTTTGGTGAAGATAAACGATCCTGCATGTGCAGGTTCTCATGAACATAAGAAAAGCTTGGTTTAGGGTAAAAAAGAGTTGTAGACGCACAAGCAAACACTCACACAGGGAACTGGAAAACAGCAGTTTGGCAACACTAGAATGAGCTACCTTCGTAGAACTGGTCTGCCTCAAACCTAAGGAATCCACAGCCTGTGCATTATCACAGCTTTGAGATCCTGCCCCACTCAGCTCTCACGCACCCCATCTTTCATGTTAAATACTTGGTTCGTCAACATCATGTCAGATATTAAACATGTTTTGATGTAAAAGGAGAAATGCTCTGGAATAAACTTTTCCATGGATGCTGCAAACAAACAAACAGGAGAGAAGACTGAGAGTGCTCAGTATCAGGTTTTGCCCCTCGGGGGCCATTTTGGTTTTGAAAGAGCGCCTAACTGTTTTTATTGCCAGTGTTTGTTTTACTTAATATATCTAATACGTTCTGACCTAACTGGGTTTCTGAAGGTCCTCTTAGACCACAGGGGTGCTCAATTTGGCACATTCAAAAAGCAAGGCTATCAGAGCGCCAAGTATAAAATATCATTACTCGCAGGGTGAGGTAACACCGAGTCCATCGCCAGTAATGACTGGAATCAAATCCCTTTTTATTGTTAAAATTACCAGCACTTGGAACGAGCGTAAGATTGAAAAAAAAAAAGAGTGTCAAAAGTACTTCTCATCCTTGTTGATGCCTTTGGCCATTTTTATTGCTGGTTTTGCCGGTCATTTCTGTCATTTTTTGAAACTGTGCACGGCACAGCTTTGGCTGTAATCTTGCTGTTAAGCTGTGAGAAGCTGTTCCCTTCAGCCTACAGCAAAGATCGATATTAACACGCTCTCACGTGACAGGCTTAAATTATTGTTACTGTTACTAGTGACAGAACCGGCGGGCATTGACAGTTACTTCAAGAGAACGTTGATAAAAAACATAGAGCATTTCTACCATATGGCTTTCTTTCCATGTCCCTTGGGGTCACAAAACATGCAACATTCATCAAATTGCCACGGGACATATGAGTGGTGGGGGGTGTGGGGCGGTGCATGAGGAATGCTAAAGGTCATAAGTCACGTGTGTAGCTGCCATTGCTCAAGGAAACTCAGAGATGAAAGGTTCTCCCTCTAAGGCTATGTGACTCGGTGAGGAAAAATCTGAACGACAGTTTTTGGCTTGCGACCTTAAAGCAGGCCATGGGGCCTTGTGTGTTGTTCGGGGGTCGCCTCCCAGCATGAAATGAAACCTTTGTTTTCATAAGGATGCTGAGCGTGGCTGAGTGCAGCAGGACCAGGAGAGCAAACGTGGGACGCTCAGAAGCCCACCCTAAAGCCGCACTGCTGTAACAGTTTAAGCAGGCTGGCCTTTCTGCATTTACAGTAGCTGATATTGCACATCAAAGCCAAACTTTTCTCCATGCCCTTTGGAAGTCAAATCAGATTGAATGCCCTCCAAGATCTTTTTTTTTCAGATGAAACACTAGACCCCTGAAGCTTGTTGTTGAGTTATTTGTTTTCCGGCAGTGCTTAAGTACTAGCAGTCAAAAGCTCATACCGGTACTCAATGCTAGAGGGCTAGAATAACCCATAATTAGTGAATGCAATTAAAAGCCTTTTCTTTCTGATTTTCATGTCAAAAACTAAACATTGCATCATACTTAGTGGTTGTTTCAAGCTTACAGTTTGGTCTAGACTAAGTCAGTGACAATAGAGTAATACTGTTGTTACTTCCATGTTGTAAGCCTAGCAACTTTCCAAAATATTGTGATGGGGTGAGACGTGTGTTAAAACAAGGAGCAGTCTGAGGCTGCTGTGTCTATATCTACTTTCAGAGCAGCATGACTTCTGTACCACTGGCTTAGTAGTGTTGTGGTGAGGAAGGCTTGCCCACCCTGCCCAGCAGCAAGAGACTGAATTTCCATCCATCACATATTTGTCCCACCTAAGACTCATCTACCGCAAACACTCGTACACGTGGGCTGCTGAGTGGCAGTGCAGGCTTGTGAAAACAATCCCGATGTGGCAAAGATCCACTAAAGCTGAATAACAGAAGGACAGAAAGACATGGAGGTTGTCAAAATGCAGCACTCAGTAACTCTCTAATTTTCTTATCTTTAATTTTCTTTCTGACAAGCATTTGATTTTGTTGGCCTCGTACAGGTTTACTAAATAAATCAAAGCCCTTATAGTTTTCAAGTATTGCTAGTTGATACTGGAATATTAAATTGCATGGTCATGCTTAGTTTGATAATTTTTTGCAAATATTCTGAAAATATTTTATCTAAGGTATATGCCTTGTGACAAAATATATGACTATATGTTATATGTCTTTTGTTGTATAGAACTGTAAAGACTGTAAGTACAAAAGGATGCTGTAGGGGAGATAAGGGCACAGTGGGGTAAAATGTAAACAGTGTCAAGTAGAACATGCTTTTGGTCGTATTTTTTCTCAAGATTCATCATTCATCAAAATCACACCTACATTATTTTAATCAACCTCTTGATGCCTGTGACATAGCTAGCTAAGCTACAGCTTCCTCACAAAGGATTATTAATTAATAATAATAGCCTATGTCTTCCCATTTCATTTTTATGCACAGATTTATCAAAAAAAGTCCAAGTGATCTTAAGTAAATGAAATATTTTTAAATGTTATCATTCTGATATTAGCTCTTCCACCTAATTCCACAGCCTCTTTTCACTAGTCATATTTATTTTGATGCATATATTTATTTACACATTTATAAATGCATATTTATGTATGTATTTAGGTTGGAAAGCTTGTCTGGTTCAAACAACATAGGACTGTACTGAATTAATTGTGTTTGCATTGATTTACCAGACTATGACTATTTAATGACTTGCAAGAATTTAGTGACTCAGTTGTTTGCATAAAAAAAAAAACAGTCTCGCTCAAATACTTATAAAATTATATAATAGTAAACAAAAAGTATTATGTTGTGCTCCACTCTGCTCTGCTAATGGTAGTAGTAAAGTAAATTTCCTGGTGCACCGTTGTTTCTGCCTAGTATTATCTAAATTATTATGTAGTAGATTAAATTCCCCTTTTATAACCTGTGGAGCTCTTTCGGCCTGCTATGACAGTAAAGGTGTCTAAAAGTGAATACAGCAGGACAGTGCAAAAGTCAGATGATACTATATAATTTTAACTATAATGATAATTTTCTGTCCCCTGTGACGTTAATTCACCTCTCAGCCTGGCTATACTGCTGTGCTGTTACTTTCCATGAGCTGTTGATTTGTATCCTTCTCTCCTCCACTGGGTTGTACGCTCTTCATTCCTCACAGGTGCGGGTCATATCAGGAGAGCGCTAACAAACCTGATGAAAAGCAGCGTTCTAAAAAAAGTGCCTTCCTTTCTCCCTGTTGCAGACCCGTTCCCCCCAGAGACCCCGCAAAATACTAGGGCTGAGAATCAGACGGTGCACGCCGACGGGAGGGTGAGCGTGCTGCTCCGCTGGGACCCTCCTGGTGAGGGTGACCTGGTGGTCCACCATTACAAGGTGACCTGGAGTGCACGTGGAGCGGCAGCAGATGGCCCGAACTGGAAGGAGAGCGGTCGGGTCACAGATGGGGTAAGACTTCCCCAGTGCAGCTCATATCTCATCTCTCTCAGAAGCCAAGCAACGCACTACCTCTGGCTCCAAATACTGCAAATATTTTTCTGTCTCACCTTAACTGCAGGGGGTTACGTTGAATATATTTTGTGGGAGGAAAATCCGTTTTAGAAAAACGAGCACCTAAAATGGTGCCAAAAGCTCAGAAAGGTCCTATGAGGTCCTCAGCTACCCTAGTTGTTGAAGTTCATGAGTTATCTGTTTGTATCCTTCACTTAAGACATCTGGCATCTGCACACACAGGGGAGTATACACTGTTGCTATTCTACTCTTCTGTGTCCCATTCATGCAGAGGAGGTCCTAAATCTAAACTAGAGCTTAAGAATTGAACGTAGTTTTGCTAGTCAGTCCTGCTCTACTTTTGGCCACCATTGTCTTGCAGGTGTTGGACTCTGGTGCACCACCTGCATTCTAATAAAGTGCAAGCCAGTGTATTTATTTCTCCACAACGCCCATAGAACAAAGTCGCCATCTGGTCTTGTGATCATCGTATTTTACTGTAACCTAAGCGCTCTCCTTAAAGCCGCAACTCTCAAATGGTTTTGATTAGGTAATTTGTTTTTACAATGCAGTAACTTCAGGGTCTGAGAAAGCCATCCATTTTACCGAACAGTAGCCTATAAAGAAGAGCTATTTCAGAGACAAGCTTCAAAAACCGTTCATTTCTTTTAAGTGTTTGAGGGTTATTGAAAGCTATAAAGACATAAAGCATCATTCTGAACCAGCCTAGAGTTATTAAGAAATATTTTAATCCAAAAAACACAGTGTAGTTAAAACAAAATGCACCACAGCCTTACATCTTTGTCATATGAGCATGAAAGGAGCTGAAAAGAATGCATCATTTAACATGATGACCTTATTTGTCTAGTATAAGTATCAAGCCCTTATGTTCTTGTTCATTTGTTTGAAAGATTGAGTTAACAGAAGAAGACAAGGTGATGGTGGAATATTTTTATATGATTCAAGACCAGAGAGGCTCTGAATGAAGAGAGCCAAATCTGTGCTGGTGATCCAAAAAATCTGCTGCATCCCCTTAGAATCTCATAACATTTTTTATTCCATGTCCCTGATGGAAATGGCAGTTGGGTCCACCAGCGCAAGATTATTAGGAATTTTTACAAGGGCTCCAACTACATTCCCACACCGAAGAGCAGCAGCCGAAACCTTCCCCAGTCTTTATTTTATAGATAAAACTTTCCCTGACCTCATCAGCAAGAGCACATTTCTACAAATGCGTACAACAGCCAGGCAGGAGTAACAGAATGTTAGGCCACTTGTTATGAGGCACACTATGAAAATGTTTATGTTGGAGCCCAAAGCATTAACCTGGAATATTTACCAGAGGTCAAGTTGAAGTTTTTTTTTGTACCTCATATAAAGGGAAGCATTGAAAACACAAATTTTGGTTTGGACTTTGGATGAATACGTGGATGTGTAGCCTTACTGAGAAAGAAATGAGAAAGGATGGAGGGAATATATAGTTGTAAATGCAAGGAGAACTAACCTTTTAAAGCTGATGTAGCACCCCTACCCCTATCCTAACCTTAACCATGATAGTAATACACACTAATCTAACTTCATGCCAGCATAAAAGGGACATTTGTACCAACACAGAGCTCACCTTGCTCTGTTTTGTCCAACCAGAAACTCAATTTCCTATTGGCTCTTAAGGCAAAGAAGTGTTCATGGCCTGGAAGTCATAACATGTGGCTCCATGGTGACATAGGAGGGCTTCGCACACATACATTCCTCTGGGCTCATTCACACACATGCTTGTGAAACACATGTTTTGGCTATCTGGAGGAGCATTGACATATTGAACCTCATTATTCCCTATTAATGTTGCGAACGCTGACGCGCTGTTACCTTCAGTGGAAAATCAGCGGCTATCCTGCTGACTACTCTGTTTGGTCTACTGGTGCAAGGATATGAGGTCTGCTTAGACTGTTGTTTAAATATCCTGTCAATCATCATAAAATGAGCAAAAGAAATATGACTTACCAAGAAGTCAGAAATCAGCATGAACACAGTGGGCCTACAGTTTGATTTGACTCCAAGCATCAAAATATATTTCAGTCCATACTGTGATGTGTTTGTCTAGTTACCCCTTAATAACAATGGTTCTGTACCAAAGAAATGTTAGATCTCATTCCTACCGGGGTATTTTGCTATTGTAGTTGGACCTGTTCTTTGTCATGTCCCACAGACTCTGACTGAGATGGAGCTGGGGGGACTCCAACCTGACACACGCTACACAGTGCAGATTCAGGCCATCTCTTTCTGGGGGCAGAAGCGTTTAAAGAGTGGCCGTGCACAACTCTCCTTCACCACTGCTGCTTCCACTGGTAAGGGCTATCCTTGGAATAAGGGACGTGTGTTTCTGCATCTGTTTGCTTGAACATATTTTAGCACAAGAGCTTTTGGAAATCTCTCATATATTCTAATGAATTATTTTAATGTTCTGAGCCAGTGCCTTATATTATGTTTGATGCCAAAATATAAATTCAGCAGGATAGCTGTCAGGTTTTAAATATTTGCTCTTTTTAAAGTCTTTGTTCTCCTCTCCCACCTTTAGCTATTAATCAGTGTTGTCATTGATAATCTTGCAACATCAGAGCCATTAAAAACACTGAAAATCTTTGCTGGCAAAATGACTGTTACATCAGAAAAGATGTCTTCTTACAGGGGTTTGCTCTTTGGCACCTAAACTGAGCCAGGCCATTTTTCCACGGATAAAAAGAGTTAACTTCTCATTCAAGTAGCAGATTCCTGGCTTGTATTAGTGCTTTGGATCACTTCTTATCTGAGTCCAGTTGAATTGTGGGTCACTAAAGGGAGGCTTATGGCGGATGTCTTGATTGAATCACCCCACCAGGGCTTTGGTTCACCTCACTTGTCCCTCACCAGAAGAAAGATCTGGCCTTTTTGAGAAAACTAAAAGGGGAGTTTCTCCCCCCGTGTTGTTGTTTTCTGTTTTTAATTATGCTTTGTAAATCTTCCACTAATTCTGCCAAAACTAATTCCAGACACACAGCAAAGAAGCATGAGAGTGTAGTGGAGACCTCCAAGCTCTGCTTTGGCATCAGTTATTCATTCTAGAATGCATAACTGGTGGACTAAATAATGCAAAGATCTATTCCATTTTTCAAAACTGAAACATGCATTTATGTTTGCCTTGCTCCCCAATTATTTCTGTTCCCTTGTACTCATTTTTATATGTCGTATAATTTTTTCCCTCCAATTTAATCAGCATTCTGGGGTCCCTCATGAGGCCTCTAAAACATTGCTTGTATTATAAAATATTCTTCTCCATAAATGTAGGCTGGCTACTAACCTGTACTTAATGGGGTGCAATTTATGCAGCTGGCTTTATGGAAATGAACAACTTCTGCATGTAACCTCCTGAAAATGCATCAGTCTTTTAGTCTTATTAATGTGTAGATTCAATGTCATATTCACTTTGTTTGTTCAACATGCTTTTTCACAAGCATTTTCATATTTGTTAGGCTCTGCATCTGCTTCCATTTTCAAAAAGGGTTTTTCTTTCACCCCTACTGAGAAGCTCCACTGAGCCAACTGATCATGCAAGGCCTTGGAAGGGTCATGACTAAAATGAATTCCACTCTGTGAATGCAAATCTCCTCCTCTCATGGCAGGCTCCTCGCCTGGCCGCGGGCCACTCTCTCGGGAATTCTCCAATGAGCTGCCCATCTCCCACTCCTCTCCCGGTGTCCTGCGCCTAGAGGCCGCAGCCCCCCACTACTACGACAATCAGCTGCAGGTCAAGGTGTTCTGGAAGAGTCGACTCCCAGGCAAGTGAGCCACATTGTTGGGGACGCATAAGTCAAGGCCTCATGGGGAGTTTTTGTGAGGCGACGACTGTGTTAAATTGAATTTTAAATTGCCTACATTTTTTTCACACTGATTATACAAAACATATCTGTGTGTAAGACACCCCTTTAAATTTCACAGCAGATCCGCCTGTGTCCTTGAACCAGTCAGAGCCAAGGAAAAACAGCAGAGTGACAAATGTTTTTTTGAAGAGCATTACAAAGACACAAGTCTTATGATGAATTTCATCCATCCTACATAAATAGACACTCTCGCTGGGGTGCCCTCTCTATACCTTCTCCAGCAGATTACTTTGAGTTTGCTTAGTAAGCGTGTTCCAAAAATAACCTTTTGGTGACATGATGCTCTTCAAAGGGAGGATTGTGCTGAAACCACAAGGCATCATAAACAGGGGGTGCTGATTTACCGTTATCTCTTGGAAAGAGAGGCAAAGAGATGGATGAAGACAGATTTAATAATATCAATATGGCTGCAAAATGAAAAGCAGATGTAGGGAGATGGCTCTCTGGGCTTCAGACAACCTGATGCACTGTGGGAAATGAGTTTGATGAAAGATGTAATGCTGCTTGGACACAGAACAGGAAGGGGAGGCAGCCTGTCCCTTAAAATGTGCTCATGCATACACAGCCTTTGAAAAATCAGCCAGGGCACAGACGAGCACCCCAGACCTAATAAACTGTGTTTATATGTTTTTCTATGCAGAAAACCAGAGGGGCTCCTCCTCATACCTTTTAAGCTGGTATCCAGAGGTATGTGCCAACAATGTGACCAAGAGAGAGAAGAAGGCTAGTGTACAGGTAGGTCCACCATTTCCACTATTTTGTTGTCAATGCATGCATCGGAGTGAGCAAAACTCATTTGGATTCAAACTGTCTAGTCAAAGTGGTCTTCCGAAAGGTTTCAATATATATAAAATCATTTCCATAAACGTTGAGATGAGGTGCAAAATAAAAACAAAAACTATATTTGATTAAAAAAAAGCATAGACAATGTATCAAATGTTGAAACTGAGAAATGTTATTGTTTTTGAAAAAAAAAGATATGCCCATTTTAAATTTGATGCCTGCAACACGTTCCAAAAAAGTTGGAACAAAGACGTTTACTGCTGTGTTGTATCACCTCTTCTTTTAACAACACTCTATAAGCATTTGGGAACTGAGGAGACCAATTGCTTTAGTTTTGAAAGTGAAATGTTTTCCTGTTCTTGTTTGATATAGGTTTTCAGCTGCTCAACAGTTTGGGGTCTCCTTTGTATTTTTCATTTCATAATGCACCAAATGTTTTTGTGGGTGACATCTGGACTGCAGACAGGCCAGTTAGGCCCCTGGACTCTTGTAATACAGAGCAATGCTGTTGTAATACGTGAAGAATTTGGTTTGACATTGTCTTGCTGAAATAATCAAGGCCTTCACTGAAAAAGACGTTGTCTGGATGGCAGCATATGTTGCTCCAAAACCTGTATATATTGTTCAGAATTAATGGTGCCTTCACGGACGCACAAGTCACCCATGCCATGTGCGCATCCCCATACTATCACGGATTGAACTGTGTGCTAATAACAAGCTAGATGTTCCCTTTCCTCTTTAGCCTGAGGACATGCCGTCCATGATTTCCAAAGATCCCGACCAGCCAGTGTTAGTTTTCGGCATTGTCCTTTGCATACAGAGATTTCTCCAGATTCTCTGAGTCTTTTTTTGATATTATGTACCGTAGATGATGAAATCCACAAGTTCTTTGCTTTTTTTATGTTATTCTTGAATTGTTTTGCCTATGCAGTCTTTCACAGAGTGGTGAACCGCTCCTCATCTTCTTTAAGACTCTCTGGGATGCTCTTTTGATACTCAGTCATGTTACTGACCTGTTGCTAATTAATCTAATTAGTTGTGAGATATTATAGCAGGTGCTATTGTAGCATTACACAACTTTACCAGTGTTTTGTTGCCCCTGTCCAAACTTTTTTGAAACATTTTGCTGGCATCAGATTCAAAATTGGCATATAAAAATTTCTCAGTTTCAACATTTGATGTTTTTGTACTGTTTTCAATTAAACGTAGGTTTTAACAGATTTGCATATTTTTGAATCCTGTTTTTATATACATTTTGCACAGCGTCCCAACTTTTTGGTTAACTGGGTTGTAAAAGAAGAAATGCACTGCATTGCCCAGTTTTTATATTGCATTTGCTTCCAGCTTTGGGGTTGCTGTGAACACTTATATATAATATAGCAAGGCGATAAAGTGTTGGTGGATATGAGGCACCCTGGATGACCTTCAATCACTTTGGGTTTGGACCTATCAGCCAACGAGAGCAGGAGAGAAATTGTGTATTGTTTAATAAACATAGGAATGCACTGGGCAGGACCTGTTTACTTTTCAAGCAGCAGGCTAACATGGTCTTTGAACAGCCACATCAGTGCCACACTTGGCCACAACAGCCTTTATTGTCTGATTGAATTGAAGATGTATTCATTTTAGGTGGAAGAGAATTATTATTACAAATAGTCCTTGAAAGGTACCAGATATACTTATATATATGTCCGAAATATTGTAGGCATTTGCTCTTCCAATAAAGTCCCTCTGCTTTTTGATTCAGTAACAGCATCTGTAGCTTTAGCTGAAGTAGCTACATCCCTTAATTAAAAGAGTTATCGGTACTTTAAAAAAATGTTGAGAAAATGTTACGATTTTTAAGTTCTCAACAGCTTACTAATGTTCATTTGTTTAATCTGCTTAGATGTTTTTGTTCATTCAATGGCAATAAAATCAATTTTTTTCTGGAAAAAAAAAAAAAAAACATGGCCTATGATATATTAAGCATATTACAGCATTTAGCGCATGCTCTAATCCAGAATGGCTTCCAGTCTAATCCTGTTAGAGAGGATAGATAATGTAGCATTAGGAGTTGAATGCTTTACTAACCATTACTTTCAGATGCTTATTAGTACAGCATGATGTGCTTGCCTGGGCAGGGAATCAAACCCCAGTCTGCTGGGTGGAGAGCAGAGGTGTTACCTGCTGTGTCATACAAACTGCAAACAAAAGACCAGATGGTGATGTTTATATTGTCACACACATCGTGTCTCAACAAGTAATTAATAAATGCATTCTTGTCTTTAGCTAACAGTTGGAGTAGTGTATTGAGTAACACTGCTGCTTTCCATCCAGCAGACTGAGGTTCGATTCTCTGCTTGGGACAGAACCAAGAGTCCCTTCATAAGACTCCTAATGCTATGTTCATTACCTTAGTAACATGGTTAGACTGTTAGTCATTCTGATTAGGCTGTAAGTCATTCCATCATACATAAATGTAATGTAGTCTGTTTTCCCTTTTAAAAAAATGTTTTTTTTGGCAGCCTAATGATGGTTAAACAAATAAATGCAAGTTAGTTGCACAAATTAACCTTAGATTTAGGAGAACTTGTGCAAGGACAGATTTTGGCCTGAATAGTCGACCACTTCATTATGTGTGAAAACAAATGTGCAGATTTTTTTCAACGACGCATTCCACTGGCCTCAAACATTATTGTATTTACAGGCAATGACATGAAAATTAGCCTATTTGTCAATTGTGCATATCACAAAAGCCTAACTAACCTGCTAAATAACTACCCTACATAGCTATCAAATCTCAGTGTCTCTTAAATTAAAAAGTCACTATTACTCCATGCTGCGCAGGTACATCACAGAAACAGCCAATACCAGGCTCAGCTACATATTTGCAGTACACTGTCCGGCGTTGTTAACCAATATGGCTTCATGAAATTAAAGCCAAATTGTAGCTTTCATGTACTTACATTTAAACAGGCTGCCAAAATGGATGCTTAGCAAAACGACGAGACACTCATACAACAGAAAAAAATCTCCCGAAAGCAGCATTTAATTTGATTGAGTTGAGAAATTAAGACCATGGTGAAAATCCATTTTGTGTAGGTAGCAGTTGTGCTGTAAAGATCACGGCGTCAAGGCTTCTGGCTCGTTTCAGTGAGTTAGATCAATTGGCTCATCTCACCTTTTGGCTCCAAAGCAAATATTTATTCAGTAGCTTTGACAGGTTCTTAAATTCCAAAATTAGCAAAGGTAGCGATATTTTCTCTTATTCAGTTTTCAACAAATCTTAGCTTAGAGTCTAATGAACAAAAATTGCATTATATTACAAAACACAAATACAATAAATGTTAAACTATCAAGGCCAACAGAAATGGTTAACAGGCCAAACTTATAACTGCTGCTACAGGGACGTACTTTCATAAGATAAAAAGACAGAAACATAGATGCAGTGATAAACAGGAAGAGAAGAACATAAGTACGGAAGTATACTTATTATACTTTCAGTGGCTAACAGTGAAGGCATGAGGTCATTATTAAGACCTGCCTGCCTACCTACATTGTCTATAAACATTGTATAACAGCACAGTGTCTTATTCTGTGTTTTCATAAAGTCTGTGCTCAAATCTAGATATATGGCACTTAATGGTATTGCAGCCAAGAGAGTTATGTTTCCAAGAGCAATCCGTCATGGGCTGGTAACGAAGGTAATGAAAATGTGTAAAAAGTAGACTACTACCTTTCTTTTCATGACATAAACACATTCCAGATAAAGAGATGGATATCTGATTTCCCATCAGGAGAGCAGATTAACGGGCAATTCTAGTGGCTCAGTTTAATCACACTTTCCACATAGTTTATTTTCCACTCCTTGAACCTTTTGTTTGTGGCCTTTCCCTTAAGGGTATTTTGCTCGCCTTTTATTCTTCCATTTCATATCTTGAGTCCTGCCTCATACAGTTTGTTCGCTTTCATGTGGAGTGGTAACTTGAGCGGGTGTCTTGATTTTTTACATTCTCTCTGTCATATTTTCCCAGGGCACACATTTTGTCATCACAGGCCTTCTCTTTGCCTGTAAGTACAAGGTGGCTGTGATGCCCTTTTCAGAACATGGACAGAGGGCAGGTGCTGTGACCTCCGTCACTACCCCACATTGCTCAGCAGTGAAAGGCCGGGGAAAGAAACTACTATCCTGCGCCCGGGATGGTAAGGCAAGATTTTTTAAAGTCAATGTGAATAGAAAACCCTAACTAGAGACTCACTCTCCACAGCAAAAAAACAATGTGAGCTACATTCTGAAATATAAATTGTTTTAAATCCAGAAGCATTTGCAGTAAATTCCCTGAAATGCAGGTCTTTTCAAATCACTGATGATGCTTTTTTTGCTGTAGAGCGCCATCTGCAGGTGAAGAAAGCACTGCAGCGCCCTGAGAAGCTAACGGCAGTGTTTCAGACGGTAAACGGCTCCCTGGAGGGCCTATTTAGCTGGCAGGTGTCTGAGGCAGCCCCAGGTCAGACACCCATCACAGGATTCCAGTTCTCCTGGGTCAAAGTCTCCAGCAGTGGCATGAATGAATCTACAGACACACTCATCTCTCAAATGCTGAATCTGGCACCTGTAAGTTACACAGTCTACATTCATTCTCCTCTGAATGCTTTTAAAAGAGTAAATGAGCAGACTGTCACTGTTTAAATTATGAGAATAATGATAGAAAGTAATAGCAAATTCAATCATGTCCACATTTCAGTTCTAATCCAGCTCACAGCAAACCAGGTAGGGAATGGAATAGAACACAGTTGGGAATGCTCCCAGGAAAAGATCTCGTGAATCTTCTATTTGATGCTTACAAATGTGAATGGAGATTAAAATAAGACATATTTTCCTAGCTTAGTTAGGTGTTAGCAGGTCCCTAATAAATCTGTATAATTACTTGTTGAATAACACACAATACATCTACGATAATCATTGCTGCCTAAGACTGCACATTTGTCTTTTTCTTGTTTTCTGGAGGGCCTGGAGGAACTAAATATCATTCTTTTCTCAGCACATGGTTGTGGTGGGAAGGAATGTCTTTGACTAGTGACTAGTGGTTGACTGTTGCTTTTTTTCTCTCTTACAGAGTCAGCTCTCACTCAGAGTGGAGCAGCTGCAGCCAGAGAGTGTGTATAAGGTGCAGGTCCAGGTGCTGTCTGAAGCAGGCAGCGGTCCTTCAGTAGTCAGAACGCTACGTACTCCACAACTTAATGGCACACCACTTTGAGGTACAGCATCAATCCCAAAATCTTAGTCCAAGGCAAACAGTCAAATCATCAGTAAAATGTTCATATATATTTCTGGTTCAGTAAAAATGCAACATTAGCCTACAATGCTTTTGGGAAACTGGGCATATGTTGTAATTTAAAGGAGCAGTTTCACAAAAAATCTAATTAACACTAATTAATCTCCACCCTCTCTCTCCACACAGAGTCAGTCAGCCAAGACACATTGGGTCTCTGAAGCTTAGTTCTTTGCTTTTGCAGTGCAGCCACATCTAATGTAGTAGAAGTCTATGTCATACAGAAAACTGTGGGTGACAGAAGTATCATTTGGATGGCATAAGTTTTACAGTGGGGAGGTGGGGAAATGAAATTGTACCACAGGACCGCTGTAATGTTTATGACTGATTCGCACTGGATAGGAAATCTCTGTATAAATTACAGAGATAGGACTGGCTGCTTGGTTTATGCATTGTTACCACACCAAATAGTTCTATATGTGATATGTTATGCTGCTCACAAGTAGAAAGCATGTCCATCTCATTAGTTGTCTTAGGATAATTAATGATACAGTGTGCTATTGTCATTAGCTTTGGAATTTACAGCCAACCGCCATCGTCGCTTTACAAAATCAACTTTTTCTTGTCATTTTACATGCTTTAATGTTCAGAGTCATATGCTTGAGGTATGATAACATGTCAGCTTGATTTGGGCCACAGAGAACATGAGTAAATCTTTCTTCAGGTGCTTCCATACTTGAAGACAAAACTTGGACATTTTTTTCCACTAGATATGATTGAATATTTACCAACATGGCAATTAACACATGATTAATGAACCCTGAGGTTATTTCTACTGTTTTTGAATAGAAGGTAAAAGCCATCAGTCTTTACTGACACAGGAGCGCACAGTCTGCAAAAATTACTGACATGGCAGATTTGGACGGCACTCAAATCACTGAGAAATAGTGGTTATAATTATGTAAAACTAAACTCATTTGAGTAGTACTACAGACTTCCATTACCTTTTAGCTACATTAGCCTCATAGCCCCTGTGCAAAACTGAAGAAGAAAACTTTGCACACCAAAACATGTCTTGGCTGATCACTTTCTTTGGGGAATGGGGAAACGTATGAAAATTAGATTTTTTGGTGGATAGTTCCTTCAAGTACACGAAGCAGGGTTTAGATTGATGTAAAATCCACAGCTCTTTCCACTGCTTAGCAGTTCACCAACTATAACTAAGGCCTAACCTACATCACAACAACAGTAACTACACTAAAGCCATATGAATATCAAAACCATAAGGGCACAGAATCACGTTTTAGCACCGTACAGGTCGGGCGCTAGCAGGAAAGTCACATCCAGATGGCAGAAAAGTCTTTCATTTTAATTGCTGCCAAAGTTACATTAGAATTATTTACATCAGCAATAATAGCACTTTGATCTGAGCCCAAGCTATTCTTTTAACACTGTTCAAACTGTGAAGGTGTAGATGGAGTCTAAATGATTAAACAGTGGAAAAAGCTGGAAAACAAGTGATGGAAGTGAACGTCCTCAGAGGAAAACTCAAAGCATGTGAATGCCATTAGCATGATTATGATGAATAACATAACTTCAAAGCCCATGTTGAGCTCACACCAGTGGTGGAACCTCAGCTTCCAAATGCAGCAGAAGGTTGCCATTCAGTCTTGCCATTCACTCAAGTTACAGGCCAGATATGAAGGCTGATCTCATAGAATAATAAATAATACTGTACACATTTGTGAAACTGGAGGTGTTTATTCCTCTTAGTCACATACCCAGATGTCCATTGGCTGCTCAAGATATTTTTAAGTTTGACATTTCTTGCACTGTTGACATTTCTTGCACTAGTGTTTCCTAGAATATTGTTCTGTTGTTTGCTAATACTAACTTCTAATTGCAGACTCTTGTACAGTTCTGAAGCATCATCATGAAGTTTCTCCTTGTTCTGATATCTCTCCACTCCATGCCAACATGCATTTCATCTGCTGGTGTTGCATGATAAGAACATTGAGTAAAGGTTTAAATATGAACCAACAGCATCATGAAAATGTCATGTTCTGTAAGTTAATTGTTCAGAGATGTTTAAAACATATAATTTAATCCTACTTTAACATGTAAAAATGTGTAGCACTGATGTATGTAGTATGTAGTTATAGCTTTGTATTGTTTATTTTTCTTATCCTGTTAAATGTATTGCTATAAATCCTTGTCCTGTATCTCTGAATCAAGAACATTTTGAGCTGTGCAAGCATTGTTCTAAATTATTTTTCAGCTTTACATTTTTACAGTCCACACACACACTTTAATCTTGAAATATTTATTGTGACCTGCTATAACCTGTAAAGCATCCATGATTCTGATCTCATTGTTGACTCTAGGCATATTTAGCTGAAGATCTACCACATTGTGCTTCATTCTTTCATATAGAAAACATATTAGGCCTATATTGTCTCAAATAAGCTGTCTGAATTTATTATAATTAACTAAACAGCATAACAATGTAACACTGAAGCTGCATGTTTTTGAGACAGCAAAATGAACCCATATTAGTTCAAGCTGTATACACAAGCTAATTATGACTAATGACATGAGTAAAAACTCTTTGGAAACAATATTGTGCAGCTTTTGAAACAAGATTATGAAGGAAGACTTTCATCAATGCTTAAAGTGCCAGTTCAATGAAAGCATTGTACATTGCCAGACATATTCTATCACATTGTGGCAGTTTTACTTTGTACAAAAATGTTACACTTTATGTAAATATTGCACTTGATGTTGTGTTACTTAGGGGTCATCAATGTTACAAAATAAATTTTAAAGTCAATTCAATTTCTGATTGGGTATTGTGTTGATTGGATTACACTGACCACACAAACTTTGATGGTTCATTTTTTCAACACATTCATAGCTATATAAAAGATTCACAGACCATCAGTGTGGTGTTAATGAAATCATTATGAACACCTCCATGTGACAAAAGATTTCCCTGCTCCCAACACAGCTGCTCCAACTAATTAGCTAATTGGCAAGTCCTTTCTGAGTTGATGTGTGTGTATATAAATAGACTTACAGACTCCATGCACTCAAAAATGTGTTTTTTTTAATGGTTAACTGGCATATTATGGTTAAACAGACTGATGTATGAGTTTGAACCTATCATTGTTCATATACTAAAATATGCTAAAGACAGGATTACAGGGGCTCCCGAGTGGTGCAACCGTCTAAGCCGTCCGTAGCCAGGAGTCCAAGAGAGAACAATTGGCCTCGTTCCCTCTGGGTGGGTAGGATGGCCCCTCCTTCTCCCCCCATCACTTAAGGCGATGCTAGTCAGCGCAGGCGTCTGTTTGCTGACAGTTCGAAAAGAAGCGGTGGCTGGCTTCACAGATCTCGAAGGAAGCCTGTGTTAGCCTTCGCCCTCCTAGCGTTGATAGTATCGTGTGATTGGGGGAGTCCTAACTAGCAGGTGGAATTGGCGACCACTAAATTGGGGAGATAATTGGGTTAAAATCCAAAAAAAAAAAAAAAAAAGACAGGATTACAACGAGAGCCATGGGAGGCGGCATGAGGCCAGCTTCTGAGCCCCAAGCATAAACAGCCCGCATCGACAATGCCCAACCAGTGTCAGCTAGCTCTCTTTAAGAGCAGCACAAGCATCTGAGCCAAAAGGAATAGAAAGAACTTGTTGCTCCTCTGCATCATTGCCTCAGCAATGCCCCCGGGGTCAAACTGAGTGGTCCAGAGGCTGTACTGCCCATGTTAGCTCAGCGAGAAGGCCTAACAGCTGTACATACAACTACACAGGTTCATTGCAGCTCGACTGAGGCAGATTTAGAAAATAAAGATGCAAATCTGATTGTATAAATCTGTGATTTGTGTGGAGCTGTTAGCTTAATCTACTTTTAATTCATATTCTGGTTAGCACCAGTAGCTAATGTTAGCGTAGCTAGAAAACTAATAATTCTGGCATTTATAATTTGCATAATCATGCATATTTATAGATCTTAATAAGTGGTAATATTTAGGGATGCTCCTAAGCCATTTCAGTATTTTTTTTGGCATAACAATCATACATAAATATGTTTAACAAATTATTATTCATTATTTTTAATTTATGGCTTGAAATGTACTAGACAGAGGTAGTCAAGGGCCAAGTAGATCATTTTGTTCCCTCTTTATATATATAATGGCTAAGAATTTTTTAGAAATTGTACAGTAAAATTTTGAAAAAGGCCATATTTAGGTTTTTGTCTCTAGAAAATCAAAAGTTTGTAATTTGATCGGGGGGTATTCAAGCATCAATTAGTAAATTCTGTTTAACCTGGATTAAATTAAAAATGGTACAACAACACAATAATTTATGTTTTACCTCATGAACTTCATTGTTTTTTTTTGGCATGAATATATGCTCATTTCAAATTTGGTGCCTGCAACACATTTCAAAAAAGTTGGGACAGTTACATCATCTTTCCTTTTAATAACACTTTGTAGTAGTTCTAGGGACTGAAGTCACGAACTGATCCAGTTTTGAAAGCAGATTTTTTGTCATTCTTCTATTACACAATTCTTCAGCTGTGCAACCATAAAAATCCTTCATTGTTATCTTTTGCGCATGTTTTTAATTGGAGACAGATCTGAACTGCAAGAAAACTAGTCCAGCACTCGCACTCTGTGATTATGCAGCCATGTGCAGAATGTGACTTGGCATGGTCTTGTTGAAATAGGCACAGACATCCCTGAAAAAGATGTCATCTGGAATACACACACACACATTATCTAAACTGCTAATCCTTCTGGGCTATGGGGTCATCTAGAATACATTGCACCAAAATGTGTTCAGCAGATTACCCACTAATACCCCACATATCATGACAGACCCTGGCTTTTGAACTTTATGCTGGTAACAATCTGGATGATCCTTTTCTTCTTTGGCATAAAGAACACAACATCCAATATTTCCATAAACAATCTGAAAGAGACTCTTCAGACCACAGTAGATGCTTCAGAAGACCTAAAGCCCAGAAAAGTCAGTGTTTCTAGATGCTGTTGACAAATGACTTCCGCTGTGCATAGTACAGTCATAACTTGCATTTGTAGACGTAATGACAGACGATTTTATTGACAACTGTTTGAAAAGTATTCCTGAGCCCATGTGGTGACATCTGACACAGAAGCCTGTCAGCATTTGATGTAGTGCCATCTGAGGGGTCCAAAGTTCAGTTGTGCTTTTCAACTTTGCTGTTTACACACAGAGATTACCATGAATTCCCTGAATCATAAAATCATAATATTTTTCATTAAAAAAAAAAAAAAGGTTTACTGGAATGTGGAAAATACGAGTTTTGGTTTCTTAAGTTTACATACTGATTTTAGACTTTGGCACACACTTCAAAATAAAAGAATCTGAAGGACTGTAGATTATCTCCTATAAACAAATTTGAATCTTTTTAACACAGAATATTTTGCTTAAGAATGTATTTCTTACACCTAGGAATAATAATTCTTTGGCTTTTGTGTCTCTGCGAGGCCTGTCACATGTTTCTTGAGAAGGATGCTGTGACATGAGATAAAAACATCTCCTATCTATCCTATCAGACATGGCGATGGCCTATGTTACAGGACTGGGTATTTTCATCATCGTTTAACTGGGTAAGAGGTGACTATTTGGGAACCTGACTGAGAGTGATTCTTGCTGACGTTGTTAAGATGCACATTAGGGGCTCTATCCTTGTTGATTGAATCTTATCAATGTTGTATTTAGTTTTGCTTTGAGAGCCTGTACAGCTCTGCATTATAATAGTTTTGATCTGTAAGGATGAATCAGCAATTGTATATGTAGAATATTTCTAATTTACATGTAATTTGCAAAAAGGCATATTTGCTTCGACCAAGTCTGTGTTAGACCACCACCACTTCACCATATATATATATATATATATATATATACACACACGCATACATAC
>JAILXH010020619.1:5642-21757 GCA_023558415.1 Piaractus mesopotamicus | reverse complement strand
GTGTGTGTGTGTGTGTGTGTGTGTGTGTGTGTGTGTGTGTGTGTGAGGTAAGGGGCATTATTCAGCGCACTGTTTACAGTAGGGACTCCCAGCTCTCTCGCTTGTGAAAGCCTGGGTTGCTTTAACTTGTCTGTCAGTATGGAACGCAAAGCTAACTTTGGGCACATGTTATTGAAACATTGTCTTTCTGTTGGAAAATGTTTGGGGATGTTACACCGTTTTCAGTTTTTTTCACTTCTCACCTGCAGTTCAGTCATTTAGAATTTAAGCTCATACTGATATATGTACATACTCTAATTTTATAGTCCATTTTAACCTGACAGCATGCTTTAAATATTTCAGTCATTAATATTTATCCATTCAAATTTGTGTGAGGAGAAAGGCGGTACACATGCAAGCATAAATATTTACACCCCTCTTTTTTCTCAGTTAAACTGAAATTGCAGCAAAATGGGGTGGGCAATGTGACATTGTTATCGAAATAAGTTATTTCACGAGTAAATCATGGATATCTTTTGTACTTCTAGAAAACTGAATCACTGCGTATCATAAAAAAAAGAAGAATAACTGGCCAGTAATTGGACGAGAGCCCATAAACAGCAACAAGCAATTGTTGAATTGATGACGTGAATACTAGTATGATGTCCTCTCATGATATGGATTAATAATTCTAAATAATTCTAAATAATTCTTACAATATTTATTACAAACTTAACAGAAAGCACTTTGGAGCTGAAGCAGCTCTACCACTTACAATATGTTCCTCAATTAATCAGCATAGCCTTTTATATTGGCTACAAATGGCAGCCGTGACGCATGTTTTTGGCAGTTTCCATGTTTTCCGCTACTACTACTACTACTACTAATAATAATAATAATAATAATAACAATAATAGCCATCTTTGTTGTTATTATCAGTTTATCAGTTAATCAGAACAACAAAAAATGGTGTATGTCTTTATTTTGAGTGGTCCTTTATAGATGTTTAATAAACTCTTAACAGAGTATCAGTAACACATCAACAACATATCAGCGTTAGAAGTAGCAGTGGTGAAGCATCTGAACACATTGAGATAAACATTCTGAAGATGTTCTGTTGATACATTACTTACATTAAGTAGATATATTGTTGATAGGTTGCATGAAGTAGTCTTAATATGTTACTTCCATTACACAAAACCAAACCTTACGTAACTTCACTCAAAACCTAATCCTAACCCTTATCCTAACCCTAACAACCTCAATCCAAAACCTAATCCTGACCCTAACCCTGGCCCTAATCCTAACCCTAACCTTAACCTCAATCCAAAACCTAATCCTGACCCTCACTCTGGCCTTAATTCTAGCCTTAACCTTTACCAAAACTGTATCCATGAGTCCACTTACAGCATGGTGTCAGCAGAATGTCTGCAACAGCTTGTTGAGGATGCTGAAGTGGTCTGTGCATGTATCATTTACATGTTCAGTGACCTCTTAGCTTAACATCTACAGAATTTGGACACTCAAAGTGATAAACAACTAAATTCAGCAAACTATAAACAACCTTTATTTACGCAGTTAATTAAAAGTCTCATGATAATGTGCTAAACGTATTCCCTGCTGCCACATCATTGATATGTTGTTGATATGTTACTGAGAGTCTGTTGAGTGTTTATTTCATCTAAAAAGGGCCACTCAAAATAAAGTATCACAAAAAAATGTATATGTCATGATATTGTCTGAATAGTGGAAGTTCATATCCCCCACCTTTAGTATTATTAATTGCATAAACTCCATAGCATAACAAGAAGCTGATTGGATATAAGCCAATTATGCCTTTATCAAATTTTATTAATTTTGTCCAATTGTTTTATTTTTATCTTCATATTTCTTATTAAATCTTTTTTTTAACGTTTAAAAATTACTGTACTCAACTAATGTGGCAATACTGTTTTGGTGGTGCGTTTTGTCTGTTCCAAAGTATGTATTTGCTACAAAAATATCCTGATGTTGTAATTTTACCATATTGCTCACCTTTAGTGGTAACCCTGTGGTTATAAACTGGAATGGTATGTACCCTTGTGGTTAAATAAGTCTTCAGACAAAACACTGTTCGCCTAGATCATATCCAGGTTTCATGGTTCCTGTGTGTTGAAGTTGGGTGGTTGTTTGGTTGCTGCCCTGATGTTGTCCAGAGACTGCATGAACATTGTCTGGAGGTTGTCCAGAGGTTCGAATTCTGTAGGCTCTTGCCAGCTACTTAGACTGAGAGCTTGTAGGATTAGAAGACAGTGACATCAACCTCTGATTCCTACTGAACTAACCACCAAAGGCTCAATATGACTCTACAAAGCAGAGCCTGACACATAAGCCAGGACCTTTGTCTTTCGTGAAAGCTGAAAACAACACAGATGGATTCTAGCAAATTGGGGTGTAGAATTCAGATGTCAGAATATTTTTAACAATGTATGTAAAACATTTTTGGGGATCGAATTTTCGTTAATTAGTTTTGTACAGGGGCTGTAAGGCTAATGTAGCTAACAAGTAATCTTATACCCCACCAGTTTGCATCAGGTACCAGCATTTTCTGGCACTGTATGGCACACTGTTGTCTACCAAAGTACAGACAAAACAGGGGCTTCAAGATGGATGCTGCTACTGTTTTTAGCTAGGGAGTGTACTTTTGTTCATTTTTATAGTTCATTGTTGATTTAGATACCAGTTTGCCAAGCAATGTCAGAATGATGTCTGTCTTAATGTCTGTCCGTTCACAACTCAGTTGCCGCTTTAGCAAATTTAGACATGCAGTTTGCGTGAAGCAAATGTCTGACTATAAGCTTCAATCACTTGTTAGCCATGTTAGCCTCCTAGCTGTTTGGATCAGTGTGTTCTGTGAATAATCTAGTCTCACAGGGACGAGAACGTAAATAAACGTCTGGGCATAACTTGTTAATCCTTTGGTGCTGGATTTCCTTGAAATCTGCTGCAACCAAGGGTGTAAAAGCCACCCAAAAATCCTGGCGTGTAGCTTAAAACAAAATAAGCTAACTAGCAAAATGTTATCGGTTGGTATGTACCACATATATTGTGTTCTCCGCACACTCTGCACAAATCTACATGCTGTCTTGTGGACTGAATTTCAGGCATGCTATCTTATGAGATGCCGTCTAGACCTTGCAACACTGCTAATTACCATGACATAAATATAGTGCAAGGTGTTTGTTTTATTTAATGTTATGCACTGATATAAAATGTTTGATCGTGTTTATGATTTTCAGTCTACATCATGAGAAATGTCTCATGTGCATGCATGTACCCCCACCCCATTTTGCTTTCGTATCTGTGTACTCACACCCCATTTGGTTTTCATATCCGTGTACCCCCACCCCATTTTGTTTTTGTATAGGTTAGATGAGGGTGAGGTTTCTGACAGCTGTCTTTCTGTAATACAGGCTGGTCAAACAGATGATGTCTGACGATATAAATAGCCCTCGCCTGATCCATTTCCTTGCCTTTGTGAGAAAATGGGATATTTTTCAAGCTGTTGAAACAGTGCGGAGGGTCGCAGGGTGGTCATGTCCACAGAGCCTTGTGGGAATGCTGCGATTTCTCTTTGGTGGTTTCCTCCTCAAGCCTGAGACACAGCATGCTAACTGCAGGCTAGCACAGCAGGCTAATGGCAAGAAACAAAACAATCTCACGGTAGGCCAGCAAAGCTGCCTAAGGGTTCTAACAGCCCCATAGTAATAGTGCATATTAATGCTTTGTGTAGGAATGTCTGTAAAAAAGATCTGAAAGCAAACTCACAACTGCATCATTAGTAACTTTGCATGTTTATGATGTAAGGTATCCTAAAGATAGTAGATCAGGTAAGACATGTTTACTGTCTGACGTTTGACATACTGTTACCTATGAAATTGCAGTATTTTTTACACATATCTTAGGTAAAAGCCAATTAAAATCAACATGTTAATGAGCTAATGCATATTAATGGACATGCTTAATCCTAGTCATGTTTGAAGCCATTACAAAATACTCTGTATTTTATTTTCTGTATTCATGCACTTTATATATGTCAAATAAGTCATGTTTGAAGTTTTTAAGCCTGTTGTACATTCAGCGTTACCATGTTAGCCACAACTTGGGTAGATATCCGAATCTCATGCCCAGTTGTGATCTAATCAATGCGTATATTCCTGAATGAGAAACCTTTGTAGGCTGCCTGCATTCTTTATGTTCTCCGAGCATGCTGTGATGGTAAAGTGAGCCACAGTGAAATTTGTTGGTCCCTTGGGCACGTTTCGGGTGCATCTGTTTTTTTATTTTTTTTTTCCCGCTGGCTCGGAATGGTAATAATTTCAAGCGATGTCATAACACAAATTATAAACACATATTCCTCAAGCATGACGCATAGAAATAACAACGTGAAATGGGCTTCTCTGATTTAGTGCTGCTGAGGGCCTTAAATTTCCCCCTGCACTTTCCTTCCTTTCTTCCTCTTCCCTTTCTCCATCTCCCTAGCCGATGCGCTCTCAGCCCAGGTGGCGCTTGCCGCCTCTCCTTCATGTTCAGAGGCTTGCGACATGCTTGACCCCGTCTTAATCCTTACAATGGCCGAAAAGCTGGGGGAGCAATTTTTTATGCAGTCTGTGCATTACAGGCCATCTGTTATGCGACATCAGCGAGAGCGTGACAGACAGCGTGTCGTGTGGAAGATGTCTTCATAAAGCGGCCTGCCCCGACTCCAGAGCATGCACTTTATCCATCTATCATCTACTTCCAACAGTGCCTGTTCTCCACAGCCATGGACACACAGTTGCCTTCACATGTCCGGCCCTCAGCCTTCACCATGGAAGAGTTATGCACCTTAGAAAATGCTACTGAGCGAGAGAAACTGAAAGGGAGGGAGAAAGAGAAAGAGTAGAAACATGAGTGAAAAGCCTTTATTGAGGTGTTTGTATTTAGGTTTAAGCCTTAAAAGTCATACTTATCACTGATAACAAAAACATGGTGTAATTTGATGTAAATTGATTTCCCACACATTTAAAGAAACAGAGAATTTTTGTCAGAAGAGGGGATTCTATACTTTAAATCGATATCACATTTGTGTTCTTAAGTAGAGATAATATTTTACTTTGATTCAAATTTGGTAAAAAGTTGTTGTGGTTCATTCAGTGTTTTAATATTATATTTTTGCCACATATTTGTCATTGTTTTACATTAGAACAAACTGAAAGTAATAGAAAGTGAAGCCTGTCGATGTGGAATGGTAATGCAGCGTGCATGTATATGTAATTCATTGTGAAACTCACTGTGTATAGCAAAATGAAGGTAGTAATTAAAACTGTAATTTTTTTAAAATTAATTTTCTACTAATCAGTAGTATTTCAATTAGATATCTTAGATTTAGAACAAAAAGTGTCTGTTTGCTTCATTACTCTCATTCCTCTTTGCTTTCTTGTTGGAAAGCCATGTCAAGCACAATGGCATCAAATTTCACTTATTTTACCCAATCAAAACACTTCCAGCTTGTCCCAAAAGGAAGTCCAGGGGTTAACAAGACCGAGACAAAGATCGAAAGGAATGGCTTTGGTTCAAAAATGGCAAATAAACCGTCTGTGCGGACTCAGCTGGGGTCGCCTTGTATATCATTGCCATTATTTTGTTTTTATTAGTTGAAAAATGAAGGCGGCCTTCGACTCGTAGCGGATTTATGTCCAGTGCAAAGCTGCTTTAGGTTCTTGGCCAAACGACTATTCCAATTAATTGTGATTTAATACCGCTGCAAGAAATTAGGCCTCTTTTTCCGAAAGGGTCGTTAATTAGCACCATCAACTTTGAGGGATGAAGGTTGTGGTTCAAGATGGGGAGAGTTTTATGGACCAGCTAATCAAAATAATGCCCCT
This sequence comes from Piaractus mesopotamicus, assembly GCA_023558415.1. Classification (NCBI taxonomy): domain Eukaryota; kingdom Metazoa; phylum Chordata; class Actinopteri; order Characiformes; family Serrasalmidae; genus Piaractus; species Piaractus mesopotamicus. The sequence goes on along the minus strand of JAILXH010020619.1, from coordinate 15,872 downwards.
TTTTATGGCTATAGGAAGACATCTCTCATCACTATCAGGCAAGGCTACTCTGCCCCACTGCTCCACGCACGTGGTGGTGAGTGCTGGATTTCACTGTATTAATCAAACAACTGGAAGTAGTTTTGCTTGCATTGAAGCATGGCCGCCATGTTGGATCGTAGGTAATTCTGGGGCTGACATTTCGGGATTTGGTCACCCTTACATCTTCTGAAAGAACTACTATATTGAAGACCATGGTGGAGGGAGACATTTAAGAAAGGGCAATCAGCAAGCCAATGGAAGGGAACAGTAAGACTTACCTGAAAAGGACATGGTTAGCACAAGACGAGGTTTAGACACGAAATGTGATGATTTGTGGCAGAAGCCGTGTTTATCTTGGTGGACAAGAAGAATATAGCTGAAATCTTCACGCCCTTTAGCTGTAGTCCCAAAATTAAGACCACATTTTTGCACGTTTGCCTTCTCTTGGAGGCCAGCAGAGGCTGCTACTCTGAGTTAATCTGTCCATCTCACACTCAGCAAGTCAACGGTGTATGTGAAGAAGCAAAGATTGTATTAGTAAAAGTCCATAGAATTTGGAACATGATCAGTGTACAGTGTTGCACATGCATTTGTTGTTTTGTGTTTTTATAAGCTGATTTTTAAATCTTTAATTAAATTTTAATTTTAACTAAATTAAATTGTATCGATTGCCAGGCACCTTCCATCACATTCTAAACCATTAGAATATGGTTCCACACTAAACTATAATAGTCCTTGGGCAAAACTGCTAACACTACATTCACCTACACCTGTAACATGATTAAATGCATTAATGTAGAGCCCTTATTACCAGAAGAAGACATGAACAACTAATTTGTCAGTTTCCAGGTTTTCTAAGTCCTAATTTTGGCTGCAAATCTCCATTCATATATTTTACTAAGGAAGGCTTCACATGCGCACTAATTCCTTTGTACAGTGCCAGCAAAAATACCAGTAAGTAGCCACTTACCGAATTGCAGGGAATGCTACTTCAAGTATAGTTCTTTAAAACACGCAAATGGCAAAGTTTGGCTTCCCTGCCTCATTTTGCTTACCTTTAAAGAGACTAACATAAACATGATTTTATAGTTCTGTGCTAAGATTGCATTTTTTATCCTCTTTTTGGTTCACGACCCCTCTTGCGTCTTCTTCCTTCTTAAAACAACGAGAAGGCAATACTTCATGCTTCTTACTTCTTACTTTGGTCACTTTGTCTTAACAGAAACATTGGGAAGTGGGTGAGGTATGAGGATGCTTTTTCGTCTGAGGCTTCCCTCTTCCCTCAGATGGCCCTTAAGTTAAAGTAAACGTTGTCTTGAGGGACGGACATTTGAGGACATTGAACGAAGGGGTGTAGTTATTGCGTGTCTTCATGATACCAAACACCTCCATTCCTTATCTCCTCTTGTTCGATGTGTTGAGTACTAACTGTTGTCATGGTAACGTGCCCACTCGCAAACGCTCACGAAAGTGCTGTTTACGAATCAAAGACTCATGGGACTACATTCCATGCCCATATACGCCCAACAGGGAAGGGATCACTAGTCACCTGTATTTAGACTTCTCCATGATACAGTAATGTATACAAGACCTTTTTCCAACCCAGGCCTCCACTGGCCAAAAAACCTGTCTCTGGTATACGTTAACAGCATACAGTATGAGCATAGCGTAATCCCGCTCGAGGGACCAGTCGTGCTGTGCTAATTTTCTCCTGTGGTGTCGGTTTTTAAAAACCCTGTCACAGCCTATGCCAAAACCCCTCAAACAAGGTTAGATTTTTACTGTGCATGTATGGGTGTGTGTAAGACACAGCATATGTCACTGTAACATGCAGAGAAGGTGAGATGTTTCTGCTTTTAGTGAAGGATAGGAGAAATAACACCGGAGGTGTTAGGAGATGGAGGGATACTCTCCTTCGACGTATGGGGGTTGCTTTGATTAATTGAGCGATTAAGGTTTGAAATTCATGTCAGCACTCTACAGTCCTAGACTCCATTAGTTGGAGAGAAGGGGAGAATCCAGATGTTTCGCTCAGATAATTGTACAGAAAACAGCAACGGCGGAATTCCACTGCAGTAAGGCCCGGCACTCGGAAAGTGCTGTTTATTTTCGGACTTATGACTAAAGGGGACTTAAATCATGGAACAAAAATATCTTTCTCCGCTCTCATTCACCCTCTCTCTTGCTCTTACCCTCACTCTTCAACTCCAAAAGGCTTTTGAATTAATTGAGAGGTCTTTCAATTCAATATTAATCCAAAGATATGCACTTAAAAGGGGCAATGGTTTTGACCTCTGGAGGACAATTTGGAAAGCTGACTACTCAAACCCTGTGGTATGGCTGACCTGTACTGTGAGTCAGCATGTGTAATCTTTAGTGTCTGTCTTAGTGAATGAATGAACCTGAATGAGTGTGTTTAAAGGTCCTTTAGGCATGCTGAAAATCTGAAAATTGCCCAATAAAAACTAAACAGTCAACAAACCTTTTAAAGTCTTTTGCTTCGTCTTTTGATTCAGTGAAACACTCATGTCCTGACCATTTAACTGACAAGGACCAAGTGCTGCCATGGATAGATTATCCAGTTGAAAAATGAATTCACTGAATTGCTGTTCTCCTAGTTAAACACACTGGTGAATCTAGTTTTGAAAGAAATCTGACTGCTGCGATGCCATTTAGGTGAACATTTGTGAGTAGCCTTAGCAAAAAAGATTGTAAGATACACTTTGAGTGAATTGGTCTTTCTTTGCACAGCTTAGCCAAACAGAAATGCTAAACCAGGTAAAAAAATATGTGCATCCAATGACTGGGAGTCCAAGAGATTGTGATCACTCTCCCTGGGTGAGTAGGATGCCCCCCCCTTTTCCTTACAGTTCTCAGTGCAGTGCTAGCCAAAGCAGGCATCTTATAACTGATGTAATCGAACTGACAGTTTCTCATTTTCCTTCAAGCGAGTTGAGCTGTCCAATTACATTGGATTAACCGTCAGTTTAAAAAGATGTAGTGGCATTTTATGTGACTCAGAGGCAGCACATGAAGCCCTCTCTCCCTGCTTTGTGGTATTGTGTGGCAATGGGTAGAATTGGTCACAACTTAATTGGGAAGAAAATGGGGTGAAAATCTAAAGGAAAAAAAAGTGTTTAAAAGTCAGTGTGAAAATAAAAATCACTCGCACTTTCTTTGACATATTTTCCACTGAAATGCAATACTGGGGGGGGGTCTCAGAACTGGCTGAGCAGTTCGCTAAGTGATGGGTGGGGCCATTTTTAGTTAATATTATTGTTCCTTGCTCACTTGTGCATGGTGTCTTAATCAGAGCTCGGAAGCTGCTTTATAGGTGTGCAAAAACCAATACATTTCAATCAAAGATTAAGAGAATAAAAGAAATTTGTCTTTTAAATAGTGTAATATGATGATTCATGCTTAACAAGACCAGGGACGTGTAAAGCAAAACTCAAAAAATTTGCTGAATTATTTTACAAATTTGGAAACAAATTATTTTGACTACATTAAAAAGATGGTTTTCTTTGGTAAAAGTTTCAAAAAACGAAAAAACCTAGTTTATATCAAGAGGGTACATGCGTTTATTCTGAAACTTTGATTCTAGCAATAGCACACTTAGTAATTGTTAAGCAAACTCCTTAAGACTTCAGCTTGACATGTACTTGAATCCATCTCTCTTTTTCACTGGTCGCAGAGGGGAATTTTACTGTTAACATTCTTTCTCAAGACATAGACATGACTAAGAGGGAATGCATCCTGCTGAAATTGAAGTTTCAGGATCAGTGCCCTGTTTTCCAAACATTTCGCAGATTAATGATCATCGTTATTTTCTGATGCTAGCCCTGCCGTATTACAGTGATTGCTTTGCAGTGATGTTTCTGGGAAGTGCAGCCCAGACGAGTGGACTGCAGTATTGGTTCTCAGTCAGTATTTTTGAACACTGTAAATGGGCCACCAATCTTAAAACCAGAATAGACGACTTGTGCTATAAATCACGGTAACCCCACTTAGAGTCTCAGACAATAAAACGTATGTGTGTGTGTTTGTGTCTAAGGGAAACGGATGAGTTACCCTGGAAGGTGTAATGACAAAGCGCAGATTAGTGACGATTCTCTGTCTGACCCTAGGCAAACAGGCAGCCATTAGCCAAGAATCTCTCTGATGACAGGAAGAGAGCAGGGGGTTTTTGGGTAGTGCGGTTCTTCGGTATGCTAACCGTCACTGCGCACCTGCCGGCTGGCTAACCTCCCCTGCTGTGTAACTGTGTGTATTTGCCTGCCTGACATACAGTATTGTGCGTTTGTATCTGGTATTTGTTAAAGTAATGACTTACCGTAGGTCGTAACCCCCCTTATCCTTCTCGATTTCCCACCAGGCAACAGGCGCTGTTGGCAGCCATCAGCGAAAAGGATGCTAACATCGCCCTTTTAGAACTTTCTGCTTCTAAAAAGAAGACGAGCCAAGAGGAGGTGATGGCCTTGAAAAGAGAAAAGGACAGGCTCATGTACCAACTCAAGCAGCAGGTAATGCACTGTCTCTGGTTTACAGACAAGTCAGTTCCATTAACTAATAACCACAGGTGCAACTAGAGGCCTACGTATATTCTACATGAATGCAAATAGAATGATGTCAATGTGTTATTCTCCAATTTTTAGAGATGTATATGGTCTTTCCTCTGTCAAACGACAGCCCCAACAATGTGGATCTTAATGCGGTCTCTGTTTCAGTTCTGGGTTTTAGTATTATGGTGAGCATTTTGTCATAAATCAGGGAGTAATTCCAAATTTAACTGTAGTTTCCTTCTGATGAGTTTTGCTATGCTACATTAGCACAAAAGTGGCCTGTGCTCAGGTTCGCCCTCTCCTTAGTATTTAAGATTTGACATAGAAGGAATGCATTTCTAGACCATCTTTCACACGTTTTTGTTTCTCTGTAATACTCTGTAGTTGTTGTTCTTGTTGCAGTGGCTATTACAGTTTTTATTTTTTACTCAGAAGGATGTGTTTTAGTGTTGATTTTATTTAGTTTCTGTTATCAGTTTTGGTTTTGAGTGTATGGTGTGAATATACTCAAATACACTATGGTGTGAAACTGGGATGTAGTTCCAAGCCGGACTCTCTTGTTTCTCTCTGATAAGTTTCTTCATGCTAAATTAGCACAATAGTGCTCAGCTGGATTGCTAAAAGACATCTCCAGAGACTTCGCCATCCCCTAGTCAAAGTCAAGTCAAGGTTTATTTGTGCAGCGCTTTTTTACAACAGGCATTGTGAGCTTTACAGAAAAAGCCCCCATGAGCAAGCCAAAGGCGACAAGGAAAAAATCCTTGAAAAGAAAAAATCTTCCTCTTGGAAGAAACCTTGAGAGGAACCAAGACTCACAAGGGGAACCCATCCTCTGGTCAACACTTGATAGCAAAACAGTAACAAAAGAGCAATATGAACAGAGAATAAGGTTAAAATAAAGAAAGAGAAAAAAAAAGAAAAAAAAAAAACAGCCTGTCATTGGACAGAAGTATTTAGATCAAGCAATAATAACTGATGACTACCGTTAGAGGCCTATCAGAGTAGCAATGAGAACCAGATCTGTGAAAATTAGTCACTGTTACCAGTGAAAACCAGTAACTACTGTTAGAAGTGATCACAGAGAAGCATGAACGGCAGTGACTACTGTAGGAAGCCTGTAATGATGATCTATTAGTATAAATATGAGAAGCGCTCAGAGTATTGTGAGGCAGGTGAAGCAATGTCTGTGATTAATAAATCTCTCCGGTATTTAAAGTTTGACATAGAAGGAATCCACTTCTAGACCATACTTTATACACTGAAAACATTTAGTTGTTGTTCTTGTTGCAATGGACATTAGAATTTGATTTGTTTTTTTTGTGTTTTTATTCTTTTAATCACATTTAATCACATAATCAGAATTTGGTAATAATTTTCATTAACAGCCATTTCTATTTAGACTGCTCATCTGAATGTTTTTGAGTATGCACTTGCTAAAGTGCAAGAAACTAAAGTCTGGCCATAAAAAAGACCTTTGTACTGCCAAGCATGATAGCACTGTTTGTACTATCATATCTAATTTCACTCATCCACAGAAAGCCAGTGAACCATCATCTTCACTCACTCATCTTTTTTCCTTTGGTCCCTGTGTAGCAATTGTTACTCTCAAAATGTCCACAGCTGGGCAGTTCAATAACCATAGCTTACCTTCTCTGGATTAGTAAGCAGTTCAGTTACATTCCAGTCATTGTCATTAAGCCTCTGTTAGTGTTTAGGCTATGACCTGGACATTGATTATGTGACGCATGTAGGTTTAATGAGGTGTAATAAATCATTAGGTCACAACAGACCACATCAGGGGCTTTGCTAGTGGCTAATGCTAACAAGGCTGAGTCAGGCTGAATTCTGGGAAAAGTGGAAAGATATGTAGGCTGCACAGATGCCTGCTCTGTTTGCTCATGGCTCTCACACAGCAAGCAGATGCTCCACATGAATTTCAGGGAAGACGTTATCAAAATTGGTCTCACACTCAACAAACCAACTGTCTATTAATAAAAAAAAGGTATCTGATGGAAAATCTGTGATAATAAGCTGATGCCATGAGCTGAGTTATTATGACATGCTCTCATGTACAACTGAATAAAAATGTACCTAATGTCAGGGACCTTCTCTCAGACATTAAATCTTATTTAACCAGGACCCAACTGTTATTAAACTTCCGTGATTTATTGAGATTTAGATTAAGCACCTATGGCTGGAAAGTTGCTTATTTTATTGTATAATTAAAACCTGAAACCAGAAAACTGCTTGTTTCTGAGGATTTAAATGATTTCATGTCCTTATACCACTCTTTACTGAGGCAACTCTAAAGTCAAAGCCACCTGCAGCTCACCTCCCAGCTGCTCACCCTCCCACACTGTTAATTAATATAATAATTCATATAATACTTTGTGAGTTTCTGCCAGAGATGGGGACTCGAGTTGGTCTTGGTCTTTCCAAGCTTGTGTGTCTGACTTTGCCTGTCAGTTTTGTTATGGTCATGCACAGTCATTACTGTAATTATGCTCTCTCACAGCTCAAAGGGGAATCTAGTTCAACATGGCTTTAAATATTGAGGCTTTCATTACAGAAAAAAAAAAAACTTCAGTCTGATGGACAGTATGAAGCACTAAATATGTTATTTAAAAGGAAGAGGCAAAACAACTTGAAACAGTTGGCTAGCATGTAGTATAGCTATCATGTGGATAGCAAGTACGCTAGCTAGCGCAATAGCTATGTTAGCTGGAGTTTTAGTAAGTTACGTATTACTTTCCTTTCAAACTTATTGAAACCTCTGCTGAATTAGCTATTACATTAGCTAGCTAGCAAGCATACTTGCTGTCCAAACTGCATACCAAACATTCGTTTCAAGCTGTTTTGCCTCTTTCCTTTAAACACCTTATTTACTGTGTGAGGGCTTCAGGTTTGTCCTTCGGACTTAAGGTTTTTGTATAACTAAAGGCTCTTTATTTAAAGACATGTTGAACCTCTCAGGTGTTTGGTAGGGATGCACTTAGGATGTATGTATAATACAACACCTTCAGCTAATAACTAGACTAAACTAAAACTTTCTACTAAATACGCAGGATTCGACTTGTGAACATCTCTGGATTCTTCCGTTTATTTAAATATTGAGAATTGACAGTCATGTTTAAGTGAACTTAAAAATAAAGTCTGTTTAATTTTTGACTGTGTAAAGTGGTATCTAGTTGTATCATAAATCTTTTTTTAAAAAGTAACTTACTGATAAAATACTTCTGTAACTTTAAAATATCCCTGCTTGCTTTCTCTTGGCCTGCATCGTATACATGCTTAGTTTCCATGTAGCCAAATACTCCCACTTAACTGTATATGAGCCTCGAAATTCAGGGTAAAAACCAGACCCGCACCTTCCTACACAAACCCTTACTCTTGTCATGGTATGTGAATCCAACAACTTTAAATCAGGCAAGTCTAGATATACATACAAGTAGATACAGACTCTTCATCACATACATGTACACAATGCCTTATGGTACAGCTGTGTGTTTTGCATTGATTTAAAGCAGTACTTTGCACAAATACATGCTTGAGCAGATAAGAACATACAGTACTAGGTCACATACATCCCCCTTTCCACAGAAACGCAGTAATGCATAGCAATCCTAAATAAGATGATGATTTTCTAACCACACGTAAGTGAATATAAGCTCTAAATTTTGAACAAAAAAGTGATGTACGCGTTTGTGATAATTAGGGGTGTGTAGCATATTGTCTGCAGGTTTTAGCCACTTCTGTGCTTTGAAAAAATTCTTTCATGAATGAATCACTGAAATGGATATCATAGTGGATATCGCCGCCACCCCACACCCTGAAAATTAATGAGAGAACTACCCGTCTCTTAGTGTGAAGCTAGCCAACCCAGGCTTCTTTTACCTGACATAACCAGTTAGCATTCTCCTCCAAACACGCTGAGTTGTCCCGTGACGTTGCATTAGTGGCAGGTTGAAAAGATGGGGTGGTGGACTTCGTGTGTCTTGGGAGAAACACATGCCAGCCTTGGTAACACTGTGTGATAGAGGCTGACCTAGCTAGCAAGTGCAACTGGCCATGTCCCATTTGGGGAGAACATTAGGTAACCCCCAAAGTAAAATTATCAGTTAGTGGTCAAAAATGAGGTAGTGGTTAGTTTTTGGCCTATGTTCAGAAATTGCATATCAGTGAATAAGCATGTTCAGTGAAAAAACATACTGCTTACATCAGGTACATCTGATCATCTACATGTCTACAAACCTTTATTCAGATGCATATTGGCAGTTTACAGACATTTACTATTGTAAAGAATAGAGAGTAAACACCTCATTGAAAATGAGCAGTACATTATTAGCACAACAAGTGAGTGTGGGACATTTTTGACAGACCACAGTAATAGATCTTGTCACATCTAATATGTTCAAATTTGAGAATTTGACAATAAGCTTCCTGTGAGTGAATATTCTGTCACATCATACAAAAACAGGTATTTTAATATGTTTTGCTAAGCTTATAACTTAGACAAAGTACAATAGTCACACTTTCTGCTGTTAGGAATAGTTTACTTCCTGGATTACAGGATTGAATAGTGTCCAGTGTTTGCATATATATCTGATTATGACCGGATGTACTATGGCATGCAATTACTTTTTATCTACAGTTTGATGAATACTATGAGTTTTGACCCACTAATCTTTCTGGAGTAGTGTTTTGGCATGCTAGAGTAAAAGTATGCTATTTTGGATTCAGCTAAAATTTTTGAATGTTCACTGCTTTCTTGGGATATTCATGTTAAGGCAAAATGAACTAAATGTCTGATGACATTTTTCTCTCTGTCCTTCTCCCTGTCTTGCTCTCTTTCTGTGGACACACACACACACACACACATCAGTCTGCACTTTGTAGTGTAGCCCGTCAGCCATTAGGAGAAATGCTGACAGACATCTTGACCAGGACCTGAGTAACAAGTCAAGGTCAAATACTGGAGATTGCCATCTCCTCAGCACTCATCACACACACACATATGCACACACTGTGGCAGAAAGCACAACATATTGTGGTAATTCTGTGCTGATTCAAACTGGATTGGAATCAAAAGAGCTCCCCAGGATATTTTCAACATTATAAATTAACCTTGACGAAGAAAGAGAGAGCGAGAGAGAAAAAGAGAAACTGCATTATTCCCAGGCTCCTGCCATTACATCCCAGAAATGGACTTGTGCTTAGAGAGGCATTGATGCCATTTTTTCAGACCAAGTATGAATACATGTTTTTATTACTCGCTGATACTTTATTGAGTAACCTAAAATAAAGTAGTTGTTAGTGTAAATTAGTGCAATAAACTTTAACAGTTACATCTTTGAAATCTAGCTGATTGTGAGTGAAGTGCATTAGCTAGCTATGCTTTGATAGTTACCTTGGATCAAGTTGCAGTGCAGTGGAGAGGAGCAGGTTTAGTTCCACTTTAGAAAAAAGTGCTTCTGTAAAGCTGTAAGTAAAGGACATTTCATAGTTTTGATCCCCAGTCTGTTTCTTTCAGCAACAGTCTCTGTAGCACAGTGATAGCAGGAATTACATTTGAGGCTAATGCATTCAAGGAGCCTATGTTTTGTGTTGTTGGAAGTCTTTTGACTGGTTTGCTGATTAAGCTGTAGTT
>JAILXH010020575.1:0-13044 GCA_023558415.1 Piaractus mesopotamicus | reverse complement strand
ACTCGCACTGGCTAATTTGGTAGGTACACATGCCTTGTATCTGTAACTTATTGTCCGTTTTAGCAGGTCCACTAAACACATAGTTGCACTTTGTAGTTTTATACTTGCAGATTGTAGTCCATATGTTTCTCGGCATACTTGTTAGCCCCCTTTTACAGGGTCCTCCAATGCAGCACTGCTGTGTCAGATCCACTTTTCCCAAAACAACACACCTTAACACGTCACCACCACGTCAGTGTCACTGCACACTCCACAGGGTAAAAGGGGGCTAACAAAGTATGAAGAGAAACAGATGGACAATCTGTATTTAACTACAATGTGCAACTATGTTAAGTTGACCTCATAAAATGGGCGAAAGGACATTTGATTTGTCCTGCAAGTAGCATTTTATTTTCCTTTTAAAATTATATTTTTTAAGTACTTTAGTAACAAAACAGTGTATTCATATAAAATCAATTTAAAACTCAATTTGAAACCTACATTCTTTATTTGTGCATTATTTTATTTGATATTTCTTTTTTTGTTGTTGTTGTTAAATGTTGCACTGTGTCCTGAAGAACCTACATTTGAAAACGGTACAAAAACATCATATATGATATTTTACTTATGAACTTCATTGTTTTTGTGAATATCCGCACATTCCAAATTTGATGCCTGCAACATGTTCCAAAAAATTGGGACAGGAGCATATTTACGAACTAGGTTACATCAGCTTTCCTTAACAGCACTTTTTTAAACATTTGGGGACTGAAGACAACAATTGATCCAGTTTTGAAAGTCTATTTTTTGCCATTCTTCTATTGTACAAGTCTTTAGCTGCCTTCGCTGTCGTATTTTAAGATTAGTAAGACACGCATTTTAAATGGGAGACAGGTCTGGACTGCAGGCCATGCTGACGACGCAGTCACCAACCAACCCCGCCAACCAATAGCATGACGGACCCTGGTTTTTGAACTTTACACTGGTAACAGTCTGGATGGTCCTTTACTCCCCTGGCCTGGAGAACAAGATGTCCATTATTTCTATAAACAATTGAAAACATAGTCTTATCAGACTACAATGCACATTTCCACTGTGCATCAGTCCAGTTCATATGAGCTTGAGCTCAGAGAAGTCGGCAGTGTTTCTCTACGCTGTTGGTATGACTTCCACTGTGCACAGTACAGTCTTAACTTGCATTTGTAGATGCAGCAATGTTTATTGACAAGTATTCCCACAATGAAAGTATTTTCACAATGTTTCTTGTCGCAAATTGCCCCATCTCAACATTTTTTGGAATGTGTTGCAGCCATCCATTTCAGAATGAGCGTATATCCTGCAAGGGAGACTAGTAGGAGAATCTAATACAGGTCACTGCTTTCTGTTTTTATTTGCATTTTATGTACTGTCTCAACTTTTTTGGAGTGGGGTTCGTATAATCTGATACCATGATGCTGTGTTTAAACTGAGATACCAACACATATTTACAAAGTAACATAATATTAAATCATTTTATCAGTACTGCCCAGCACTACATGCTGAATTTGACCATTCACAGGACGGACAGCGTCTTATCTGACGCAACACAGTGGCTATATAGGGTTACTGTGGCACAAAGCAGGGAGTGAGAGGAAAATGTAACAGCTTCATCCACACCCTGTGACACCCTGCCTTTGTGTGTACACCAGCTCAACACATTACTGCTAACATCAATGAAAACCCAGAACGGGGGGGCGGGTTTCACACCAACACTGCTTGTGTACAAACCTGCTTCACATTAAAATAAGACTAGCAGATATGTAAGTAATCACATCTAATGATTATGTTGAACTTAATTACTTAATACTTAAAATGTATACATAAAATATGTGCAATAACCATAATAATACAGTGTTCAGTAACTCTTTAATTAGATCATTTTACCTTATTTAAACAGTGCACTTATAAGGGGCTGTTATTATAATAGAAGTGGCGTTTAAGGCACTTTGCTACACAACCCTCATCCAGTGTTGGCAAAGGGGCAGTAGCAGGTAAATCTGTGTTCTCCATGGATTTGTTGAGGAATTCATTAGGAAAGTGTGAGCGAGCTCTCCAGCTAGGTTTAACTTATAATAACAGAATGTTATTGGCATAATAACATATCTATTGCACTCTAAGATCACTCGCAGAAATGTCTACAGGTTCCCGGAATCACTCATCACAACTCATTCTTTAGCTGGGAATATATATTTACAGTTAGTTACAATACTGTGCCAAACAAATGTAACTTTACAAAGCTATAATTCTAACAATAACAACCGACCCATCAAATTACTACGTCAGTTTACATTCTTGAGCACTTAATGGTCATGTACTAGTGCTTGTTGACTCACATGGAACAATCAAAAACAGCAAAATAAGTCTGATTATACAGCAAGATAAATGAAATTCCAAGTGAAGTCTAGATACAGCTCAAGCTCTAATACAAATACTCACTGCTTTCAACATTATTAGGTCATCGTTTTGGTAAAATCCACAATATGTTTCAATGATCGCCTTTCTGCTTCCTTTCTTTATTTGTTAGCCTTATATTGGTAATGTTAGAAGGGTATGACGCCAACATTTAATAGCGTATAGCGCCTGTTTGTTGCAGGCAACACTTGCTCAACAATGGGTGTCAGTCAGTCAGTGACTCAGTGAGAGACACTGACTCTCACAGGCTGGCCTGTCTGACCGCTGGGCAGTCCAGCAAAAAACTTCATAGGAATGGATGTAATCATCAGGCTCTGTTTCCGTCTGCAAAAGAGACTAGTAGGAGAATCTAAAAGATGCATCATCATCATGTTAAATCACTGAGATGTTTTTTATAGAGTCAAAATTTGATACGATATAATACATTTTTAAACACAGCAAAAATACAGAGTGGCTGAATATGTGCCTTGTGTTCATATGTTTTGTTATGCATGTAATGATACGTATATTTTTAAGTTTTAAGATTTTCAATTCAGAGGTCAAGAATCACAAACCCTATAAGTTATAAGCTCTTCAGAGAAATAATCCATATCATGCCATTTTTCTAGTTTTGATCACTGTTAGTGGGTTCCACGTCTGTCATATGGTAAAATTTTGCAATACTGTTTCAAATTAAATATTTTGATGTATTTAAATCATTACTTGGAAATCGTTTTTGATCCAGAAATCGACTTGTGATTCATTTCTTCAACCAAAGCTGGGAGAGTAATTCAAACCAGATGATGATGTTGTCAGCAAACCACTTAGTCCATCCAACAGCGGTCAATTCGATAGAAATATAGATGATTAAATATTGAACATCCATATAATCTGTACAAAGCCCCAGGGGAGATTACTGTAAGAGAGAGCGGTATGAGAAAAGAAAATATACATTGTCATTAGCAAATATGCCACAAATCATTGCAGATTCTTTGAGAATGTACATTTTAACTGACGGGCTTAAGATGATGTAATTGTGACAGCGCTACATGAAATTCTTCTTCCCAAAATGTACAAAAAAGCAAATGATGCTTAAAAGCTCAGTTTTTAATACAAAACTCCTTAAGCCCGTAAAGCATCTTTAATCGCTATCGATAAGAGCGCATCTCGTCTCGGCAGGGATGCGCGCTTCCCTCTCTATTATTCTTCCATGGTGTCTGATTTTACAATTTACTGGGATAACAGACTGACCTAAACGTCCAAATGACAGCACGAGAGAGCGAGCGCTAATGACGGCGATCCATCATTTACAAAAGGCTGCTGAAATCCTCTCATAACTTTTAATAATGCTTTTTGAGAAAACTCGGAGAACGGGAGGTGGTGGGGGGCTGATCTGAAAAGTTGAGGAAGAGTGAACTACAAGCAGAGCTGAGTCAGAGCTAGAGATTACAGCTTTGAAAACACGGCATGGATAAACATTCAAAGCATGAGGGAGAGCTGAGTGCATGCGTGAAAGGGGAATTGTTTTCCCCAGTTCATTAGCCGGTTCTTCTGGTTCTTCATTAATTAGACAGACTTAGCACCAGAGACTCTGCCCCAGACAACATTCAGACTACAAGATGGCTGATGATGTCCCTGGAGAAAAGCATTTCTTTTGCATGGTACAATGTTGTGAATATTTGTTGGGTCAGGTGACTCGTGATGAAATCTACAACACTGGAAATGAAAAACATGAAGGAAATGCCTAAGTAGCCTCCTGCCCCTATGAACATGGAGTTACATGGAGAAACATGGCCTACAACATTTCATTGCAGGCCAAGTTTAGATCACACATAAAGATCATTGAGATGAGCCACTGGTTGTCATTTTCCTAAATATCCGATTAACACTACGTTTATTGCAAGTGGTTATTTATTATTTACATAATAGAGCTGCCACAATTATTCGATTAAAATTTGATTACTCAATTAATAAGAACACTAATTCAAACGAACGTTCTTGATGAACCATCTTTGTGTTTACATTTGAACATTCTACATCAGGGAAATCTGTTAGCACTCAATTCGGTTTTGTGTGCCTCATTGAAAGAGAGGAAACCCACACCAGCAGGATCTCATGAATCCAAGTTTGTAGCTACAAATTTCATGTATACGAAGTACGATTAAATGTTTGCTGTTACAAATTGCTTGTATGAAGTACAAGCAAAACCACATAAAGTAAAAGGCTTTGTTTAACTAGGTCTAGGCCAAACAGTTTGGTATTCAGCTAACAGGCTAACAGCCTCCTCCAATAATACACAGATACACTTCAGAGTGATGCTGATGTTGCTTGTTTTCTGCTTGAAAGTTAAGTTAACCAATTGATCATACAGTTTAGTTCTCCGTTATATCTCTGATGGGTCAAAAACGTTGCCAGATGTTGTCGACATGGCCAAAAATTTATGCTGTTTATGTTTTTACAAGTATAAATATGCAATATGCATCGGAGTATAATGCTACTGGCACAAGCAGACACGCTAATAGCATTACAAACATTATGTAATGCTGGTTGATGCATTTGGTAGCTGTCATGTGTTACTTGGACAGATAACTCATTGTCTAAACAGCCAGGTCAGTTACTGATTATGCAGAATCCAAAAACAAGAATTTTTCTACCATTTTTAATGCTGGTTACCTGTACCTGAATCTCTGAATCTGACATATTTTGAGTGACACTGATAACACAGCCATAGACTGTCGTTCCACTGTCAAATGAGGAGAGGGCAACTGCCTCTCCACAACACCACGGGCTTGTTGACACGCTTCATATCACCCATGCTGATAGGTGTCAGTATACAGTTCCAAGAACATTGCTATACTGGTTGCTTCATAAAGTAAGGAAGAAAATCGCTTACTGCTCCTTAAAACTTTACTAGATTTTGAAAATGCAACGTTTATTTTTTTAATAAATATTGCATTATAGATAGCTTCTGATTTCTTCAGCCAGCGCTTAAAGGTTTCCCTCTCAAACTCCTGCTCGCTTTATGATTGTCAGCCTCTGCTTGAACTCCTAACCTGCTTCTTAAAGCTGTATACCTGCAATACAGTTATACTGATCTCCTTCCCCACCATATTCTCCTACCTTATATCTGTCTGAACTCCTCCAGATCTCTAGCAGGCTTTAACCCTCCCAGCTCCCCCATGGTGTATACATGTTGAAAACCTTCTCCTTATGTTTTGTTTAATTATTTCTCACCTGCAGCTCATAAAAAATGGAGCTGCTCAAAGTACCTATTCTTAACTTTCAATCCACACCACATTTGTGTTTGGAAGTAGAAGAAGAAGTTTTCTTACTGTGTGAATTTGATAAAGAACCTATTGTTGCACTTCAAGTGCCTCTATAATTAAGAAACTAATTTTCCACAGAATATGATAGTATTTTTACCAAGTCAATTCACACGGGATTTAAATAACCTACAGTTATTTCTATGGCTCATTGAGACAGCAGGAAAAAATGTAAATAAAAACAGTGCAAATCTTTTTTTGAACTCATACACAGGGGCATGTTTACCACTGTTACATCATATATCCTTTTAACAACTTTTAACAACGTTCAGTAATCATTTGGAAACTGAGGACACCAGTTGTTATAGTTGAGAAAGCGTCCCATTTTTGCTTGATGTAACACTTCAGCTGCTCAACAGTCTTGGGTCACCATTGTCGTATATCATGCTTCAAAATGTGTCACACGTTTTCATTGAGAGACAGTTCTAAATTGCAGATAGGCAAGTCTAGCACCTGCACTCTCTCATTACCAAGCTACGCTGGGGTAACGTGCAGAATACGGCTTTGCACGATTTTGCTGAAATAAGCAGGAATCTCCCTGAAAAAGATGTCATCTGGACGGCAGGATATGTTACTCCAAAATGTGTATGTACCCCTCAGCATTAATGGTGGCTTCACAGATGTGCAATGTAATTGGTACTAACACATCCGAATACCACGACAGATGCCAGCCTTTGAACTTTGCGTTGGTAACAAATGGGATAGTATTTTTCCTTTTCAGCCCAGAGAACACAACATCCATTATTTCTAAAAGCAATTTGAAGGGTGGACTCGTCAGCTCGTCAGATCATAGCACGTTTCCACTCTGCATCAGTTTGTTTTAGCCCAGAGAAGTCGGTGGCATTTCTGGATGTTGTTGATACATGGCTTTAGCTTTGGACACTAGAATCTTAACTGCATTTGTAGATGCATGATGAACTGGGGTTTACTGACAAGGGCCCATGTGGTTATATGCATTACATCAGTTTTTTAATGCAGCGCTGTCTGAAGGACCAAAGGGATGTCACACATCGACCAGTGTCACAAGATAACTTGGACTTCATTTCCCAGAACCCTCAGGAGGATCACGTGACGAGGCAACTTCCCTCCGACTTGGAAAACTCAAAAGACTGCATTACCCACAATACTATGGGGAATCACATGACCTCTGAGGAGATCACGCGCTCCTATCAGAGGTCGCGCTCACCTGAATACTAAATGTTTGCACCTGTGATTTGAATCATATGAGATTACAGATTAGCTTTTAAGCCCGGGCTTTAGTTTAGCTCTTTGTGAGGTATTGCTTCTCCACGAACATACTGAGCGTTTTTCCCAAGTGTTATTTGCTGTACGTTTTTGACCATTGTTTCGTTCTTTGACTTTGCCTTTTGCCTTTGCCCTTTTGTACTGTTGCCTGTCTTCGCTGATCAGTGTTTTTGGACCTTTTCCTGTTTGTTGACTTCGTTTTTGCCTTGCCCCTTTTTGGACTTTGTCTGCTCGGTGATATGATCACCGCTTTCTTTCTGGTTTGTCTTTTGGATTTGATCCACACCTGCCTTTTGACCCCGCATCTGCCTAGCCGTATTAAAACACCTTTTGTCCTTTTAATCCGCGAGCGTCTGTTTTTTGACGAATCCTTGCACAGGATTTCTCTGGATTCTCTGAATCTTTTAATGTTATGAACTGTACATAAAATTCCTTCCAATTGTGTGTTGAAACATTCTTAAACTGTTGGATTATTCGCTCATGCAGGTGTTTGCAAAAAGTGGTGACTGAGCCTTTCATGAATCCTCAATTTATACTCAATTATGATAGCATCACCTGTTACCTATACATCTGTTTACCTTTGGAAAGTTCCAGTTGTTTGTGATTTATTCCACAAACTTCCCAGTCTTACATTGCCGAGTCCCACCTTTTTTGCAATGAGTTGCAATCAAATTTGGTATTAGTATAAATGTACAAAAAACAATAAAGTTGGTTAACAAGTGACTGCTTTTACCTATATGAATTTTACCTACTATCTTAACTTTTTTTTTGGAATTGGATTTGTAAACTAATCCCATCCAAACAGTGCATTTTTACTGTTTCACTTTTTTAAAGTCCCTGATTACTCAATCAATTCTCAAAATGGATTACTCAACTACTGATACTAGTACCAGCTCTAAAAGTAAGCAAATTGTTGAGTGTACTTGTGGAAGGCTAGTAAGGTCCAGAAGTTCCAAAACTTTGTGGCTGGCCTTTAAGACATTTCCATTTTGTGATGTGACCGGGTTCATTCTGCCTATAGAGTATTTAATATTTAAAGTTGAGTTGAATCTGTGCAGACTCCCTTAGCTGGGTGCTGTCAGCTCCTGAGCTCCACGCTGAAGCAAGCTGCCGTTTGATCCACTGCCTTTATCTTTGAGCAAACATACCTGGCAGTTAAGCACCACTGCCGCCTTCATCTTTGACAAATTACCTTGTTAAACAATACGAAACAATTAGCTGTAATGTCAAGGCGGCCAAGTCACGTCTAACAATGGTCTAGTGGTACGTGATCCAGGCATAACGACATGATGAAAAGAATCGGGAGTCGATCGGCCTTCGCGCTTTGACTTGGAGAGGCCTGCTGGAACAAGGACGGTATGCGTGCTGAGATCAATGTGATGAATGAGAATGCTTAACGAGCGAAAACAAGGGAACAGTGCATCACGACTGCTTTTCATATCGAGCCTCACATTGTTCATCGTTATTGCCCATCATTAGAGTGTTATGGGAAGGACGCAAGCTGCCCTTTCAATATGGCAGTTCTTCATTACGCATTTTGTGTTCTTGTCACTCGCGCTCTTGCCGTGTCGATATATACTATTGTATGGCCAAAAGTATGTGGACACCTCTCCTAATTATTGAGCTTAGGTGTCTCAGATGTATGAACAACTGTAAGTGCTGTCTAGGACAGAGGTCGGCAACCCAAACGTTAAGAAGAGCCATTTCAACAAAACTCAAACCACCTTGGGAGCAACTAAACATTACGTCCATTTTACCATCTTAGATGTAAATATGAATCAGTATGTGTTTATGTCCTAGTATAGGCCAAAAAATATAAACAGAAATGCAGACATACTTTGTGGTGCTGTAAGCTCAGCTATAGATGCTTTTCTCGCATCTCCAACAGGAAACTTTTCAACAAAAGTAGAACAGTTTTTTTGTAAAAATGTATCTCAATGTTCGATTTTTTACGAGGCTGAAGTCAGCTTCTCATTCACCAACTTCTTGTGCGAACTTTCCCGTTCCATCTTAAATGATGCCAGAGGCGCCAGAATCTAACTGCTGCACCATGTAAGGTGGAGCGGGAAAATTGCTGTGTGACCAGCAGCCAGCACGCCAATCTTCAGGGTTAAAGGTCGGTGAATTAGCAGATATAGGCTACATCCAGCGTTTACGACTATTTATTAAAACTGTGTCAGAACCATCAGCAGAGCTTTATTTTACTGCAAAGGACGATTATTTTATTTTTACCTAAAAACGTAATTCTGTTGTGGAGCCACAACAGGGCAGTAAAAGAGCCGCATGCAGCTCCAGAGCTGCATGTTGCCGACCCCTGACCAACTACGGCTCAGCTGTAGACCACACAAACTCACAGAGCGCTTAAGCATGTAGCATGTAAAAATCACCTATCCTTTGTTGCATCAGTCACTACAGTGTTTCTAATTGCTTCTGGAAGCAACATCAGCACAAGAACTGTGCGTCATGAGTGGGGTTTCAATGGCCAAGCAGCTGCGCGCAGGCCTAAGATCACTATGGCCAATGCCAAGCATCGGCAGGAGTGGTGTAAAGCTCTGGACTCTGGAGCAGTGGAAACATATTCTCTGGAGTGATGAATTATGCTTCACCAACTGGCAGGCTGATGGACAAATCTGGGTTTGGCGGACGCCAAGAGAACACTACCTGCCGGAATGCAGAGTGCCAGCAGTAAAATTTGGTGGAGGAGGGATAATGATCTGGGGATGCTTTGAAGGGTTTGGGCTAGGCCTCTTAGATCCAGTGACGGGTAATGATAATGCTACAGCACACAAAGACATTTTAGACAATTATATGCTTTCAGCTTTGCAGCAACAGTTTGGGGAAGGTCCTTTCCTGGTCCAGCATGACTGTGTCTCTGATCTCTTGAACAAAGCAAGATCCATAAGGACAAAAAGTTTGAGAAGTTTGATGTAGAGGAACTCCAGTGACCTGCACAGAGCCCTGACCTGAACCCAACTAAACATCTTTGAGATGAACTTGAAAGTCGATTGTTGGCCAGGCCTTTTCACCCAACATCAATGCCTGACCTCACACCCACACACTCCAAATTCTTGTGGAAATCCTTCCCAGAATACTGGAGGCTATTGCAGCTGCACAGAGGGGGTCACTCCATATTAATGCACAGGAGTTTGGAATGGGATGTTCAACAAGCTCATACAGGTGTGATGGTCAAGTGTCCACATTCTTTTGGCCACACAGCTTGTATGCGTGAGATCAGGACAAAAGCCGCAGGTTGACAACCTGCATTCTCTGCTGTTTTTTGGGCAGTCGTTGGACATTCTTTCCATACAGCCACACATACAGTACTACTGTAGGCAATTGCTAATCGAAACTGTCTGTCAAGAAATTGAAATGCGAGCGGTTCGTTTCTGGTTGAGCTGAACTATTCCTCAGTGGGCGCAAAAGAAATTACCTATGCATTCAAAATGGACAGAGGTCATATGAGGCTTCACCAGCTGATGTATATTTTAGCCGTACGTGAGCTTCTTCACGAGTGCAGCACTCGCACACTCTGTTTATCTTCTGACTTGCCGAGAAAGAGAAAGAAAGAGAGACATTTGGCCTAAAAACTGCACTATGTCTTCAGTGCCATTCATAATTCAGCACTAGTTCAGCTCATCATAAGCTTACAAGTTAAAGCTCCTGGGATGGGCCTGCTATGTGGGTGGTAAAGTTTGTGTCCTGGGGTTAGACTGACAGCTTTAAATTTCTAACGCTATTCTTAATCAAATAGTTCAGCTTCATCAACAGCAGGCTTACCGTACATGCAGTTGTTCCTTATCATCTGTCCTACTATAGTCTATGAAACAAGCTCTTTTATGGAAGACTTTCTATGGACTCTTTTAAGCAAAAAGTACAGATACATAGCATCAAAGCAGCTGTGCATCTCTCCCTATAGCCCATTAACATACTCTCACTTGAGGCTTCTTTTTCATCTCCACGTGTTTCATCTGCATGCTGCCTCTAGGACGCTTCAAAGCTTTTCGGCCGGTGTCTTATCTGAGCCTGTGATGCGCCCAACATTTTTTATTTGAGGATGAGATCTGTCTTCCTGTTCTAAATGATAATTCCTGACAGAAGGCTATTTAAAGGGGCTTGATGAATGCCGGCTTGTAACGGACTGATGCCCAGGGATTGGGAAAGGCGTGAAGCATAAATTCAGTCGACGTGCGCCACACTTGCTGTAATCGCTTCTTTTAACAACTACTTAGCCTCTGTCGGGAATGCAAACGACGCATTACTCTCTCGGCAAAATTGTAAGGAGCAGTGTGCCCATCATAGTCCAAGTAGGTAAGCAATTACGAGAGATTGTGGAGTCGGCCTGCAACGATTAACGTCCATTATGAAAAACATCAAGCATGACGGTGGTTTTACCTACACATAACGATAACATGCACCAATTTTAAATATAATTACATTTATTATGAATAATGTTGCAGATAATGTAGTTCGCAATGCTGTGCAAAAAGTCCGGGGGCACCCTTTATTTATTTAATTTCAAGTCAAAATGACCACTAAGTACCAGTTATTCATTTTCCGGGACATATGTCTGGGAGATTAGATATAAAATAATCCACCTACATGCAGGAGTGAAAAGTCAAAGAAAAACAAGTGAAAAAACAGGAATTTCACAAACTGGAGTTCAAAAAAATGAAAATATCCAGAGAAAATGGGACTCCTAACAACCGTGTAAGACCTGGTAGACCAACAAAACTGTCTCCAACAGATAAATAGTACTCAACGCTTTCATCTTTGAGAGAGAGGAGAAAATAAAGCTGCTTCAGATCTGAAAAAATCGACAAGGTGTTTCTGTCCATCCTTCCACAGACAATTCAAAACTATGAGCCTGAAAGGATGTGTAGCTGTCAAAAAGCCCTCACTGAGAAAAGGAAATGGGCAAAAAAGAAGAAGTAAAACAAAAGCTGCTTGTGTTTTCAGAATAATGGACTGACCACCCCACAGTCCAGACTTCAACATCAATGATTGTGTTTACATGCACTCAATAATCCAATCATAACTGGATTTCTGATTTAAATGGTCATATAAACAGCACACTCCGATTTCTTAGATCGGAGTAAGGTCTAGAAATCTGATGAAGAAATACGATAAAGAGAGCACCATTTCCAAAAAAGCTGGGACGCTGTGCAGAATGCAAATAAAAATAGAATGCAATGATATGCAAAATCAAGTAAACCATATTTTTAAAGAAAAATACCATATAGCATATCAGCCCAGCATCACCCAAACATTCTTCTGTTCTGGAGTATTATGAATACATCATCAGATATCAGTCGAAACTTCAGTCCAATCTGTCCAATGCTGACATTTTTTAAGCAAATATCTACTAATGCCAATTTGATTCAGATATCCAGTTGTAGACTTTAGCATGAGGGTAACATGCAACACCAAATCCTTTATGTGAAAAGAACTGTTCAATATAACACAAATAAGAGCTACACGGCAGAATTCTGGGAAGCTCCACTCTCTGCACTACAATGTTCAATATTCGATTCCTCAGTCAACCTGAAATCAAAACAGACATTTTTACCTTATCCTTAGTCACATAATCCACAATCCAATTTTACTATTCAAAAGATAAAATTTTTGTTTTGCTATAATCTTTGATGGAAGTGTAGTGACTTTTGCCGCCTCTAAACGCCGTCTGACATTTGGTTGCATCACCGTATTCCAGCAGCAGCAGTATATACTAACCAATAATATCTTAGCATGTTTTCCCTCCCACCAGCCTGACCCATCACCGAGCGAAAACACCCATCATCACCTCCATTCCCGACTGCACGTACATGTCAGCAGACAAATTCCTTTCTTCTCCTCACTTCACGCTCTCACTTACCGTTTTTGGACTGGTTGCAAAATCACTTATGAGTTATTTCAGCTCGTTTACGCATGAAACCTGTGTTCCTGTTAACACGAGTGAGGTACTTCAAACGTCTGCGAGTAAAAGCGCTGGTTTATGAAGTTTTCTGCTGCACTGTGAGGCTGAGAGGCGGCTCGGCTGATTATGGAGTGACGTACACACACACACACA
>JAILXH010020564.1:0-13850 GCA_023558415.1 Piaractus mesopotamicus | reverse complement strand
ACACACACACACACACACACACACACACATACATACTTGCAGCCTTACAGTGGTCACAGTGGGCTCAACCAATTAGAGGCCTGCTTTAGCAGCGCAGGCCGCAGGGGAACTTTTCAGGGGCTGATGGGAAATAGAATATCCCCTGTTTTAAAACCCACCCTGCAACAGCATCTGAAAAAATTGCACACACACACACATGAACAGATGCTCACACACCACACATCTGATACTGAGAACACACAAATGAAGCAGGCAGGGAGGTGAAAACTAACAAAAATAAACCCTCTCTTTCCTCACTTGGAGCATGTCAGAGCTCAGAGATGACATGAGAGGTTTTGGCAGTGGAGGCTGATGGGAACTTAATCTCTCTTTGGCTTTTTAGCATGAAATGTGAGCCTAATTAATGTGGTCAGGCCATAATTCGAAGCACAGCACACCTGGCTTAGCCATTAGTGTAACACACTCATTTAAAAGTCAAATCACTGTTTCTGGGTATTAACTAAGGAACAAATTCAGTGGTGTTTTTTCTGTTGTTTTTTAAGCAAACCAAGAGTACAAGTGTGTACTTCTATAAGCTGTAAGGAATTTATAGCATTAAATAATACAGCAATAAAGTATGCACATAATAAAGTACCATGATGACATATCTGCTACCGTGTTGTGTACCCATGTGAAATCCCTGGCATCACCTACACAACGTGCAGAGTCAGCTGTATTGCCCACCGATTAGATTGGTGCATACAAATATGAGTTTGGCAGTCATATTTTTCTTTACTTTTTTGTGGCTGTTGTCACAACAACATCGCTTGGTAGCCAATAAGGCGATTAAATACATCATCAAACAGATTAAACCAAAGTAGGGATTTAGTTTAGAGACCTTCCCACTCTGCTGTGGTTTCCTTTTGAAAATGTGACTACCGATAGTAACTAGCGAATTCCAGCTTAACTTCTGAAACCTTCAAAACATTTGACTTCCCACTGCAGAAAAACATTTTGTTCAAGATGTGTGCTGAAGTAGCTTTTCGAGGGCAGTGATGATGACTTTTGAGAGATGTTAGGAGTGTGATGGGGCTCCATACAGCTAAATAGCAACTCATATCACCAGTAAGAGCATAAACTAAAAACTCCTACTGACAGCACTAAGAAAAATGGTCACATATCTGTAAATATATATACAACAGGTTTCTAGTGATATATTTAAGTTGTTAAGATGGTTGACTGTTCAAAGTATTGTTTCAAATAGTTTTGGTCTGTGTGCTGTCCTTGTTTTTTCAGTAAAAATGTAAACAAATGAATCTCTGGTTTTGAGATTCATGCAGACCTACCAACCTTGGGAAAATATTTTGTGCAGCATAAAAGTGTATTGCTTAAAAAAAAAAGTTTTGTCCACGGTCATTTCCCCACTCACTGCCATATCAAGTTTGGTTATTCAGCAGTGTCTGCTCTCTCTCCCCCCGTCAATGTCCTGCTCATCTTTATTTAAACTGTAAGGCACGCACACAAGCGCACTAGGTAATGTTATTTCTGCGACATGTGCGCTCCCCTTTTTTCATCCTGCCATGATCTGCTTATCATGATTACAGGTTTAGCTGCAATAATAATTTTGAGTACAGTACCGTGAAAAGTCACATTTAACAACAATACACGTATAAACAGACGAAATAACATTGCCAACTTAAATTATTGGTGCACAAGCAACCTAGCTTGCAAATTACATAACATTAGGCTAACGTTATTAACGTTAAATATTTCCCTAAAGTTGGCTGCATTAAGTTTCAACGTTCCACATCCACTCCAGCTTGTTTACCTTTGCAAAGGAGTTAAAAGCACTGTCCTACCTTGTGGAACCGGCCAGACAGAGAGAGGAGGGCGAATGAAAGGGATAGAAAAACATTTTGTGTTGCTATCGATTTGCAGTCTCTTGAAATGATTGACATTATGCATTTGTCATCCCTGTGAATGAACCCAGCGCTATGACTGGTTGAACTCTATTTCTTCTTTTGTTTTTTGAAGGATAGATGCTGCTGCCTTTAGCTGTCAGATTTGAATACTGCACTTTTTGCAAAGTTTAGAGTGACGAACCTTATCAGCGTACTTTGGTGTCAAAATGTTGGTAGGTCTGCTCATGCATTTGAATTATTTTCTTCTTAAACATTGTACATTTGTTTAAATAATTGGCTTTACTGAACAGCTGAATTTGTGCCGAATCAGAGTGTATAGATCATTTGACAGTAGTAATGTAACATATCACCAAGTTGCAGGCAAAAATATAAAAATAAACCCAATCAGCCACTTATGGCTTCTAAAGGGGTATTATAGTGCTGATTATGTACTGAAAAAACTTGTCTTTAACTCTGCATAATGTGGTGTGTCTGCTGCTGAGGCAGTACTTACGGTCCATCGCACCATGATCTGCGTGTCACTGACAGCATCTATAGATGAGATGTGAGGGCCATTCACTGGAGCTACTGGACGGTTAGAGATGGGGGGACTGACCATCGCTACCTGGTATGGCCTGGAGATGGCGCTGTGAGGACTCTCACCATAATTGTTCATGGCAATGACGCGGAAGCGGTATGTGGAACCTGTGAATGGAAACGTGTAAGATTACCAAATCCACCTCGGATTAAGTGCTATCCATCAACTGTGGAAAGTAATTTTGTGGTATATCATACATAATGATATGATTAAAGAAAGACTATAAACATTATAATTGCCATGCTTTCACTGTTAGAACCAAATTGCCCTTAATAAAACACTTGTGATCCACAAGCTTACTGTTGGTTTGCACTTGTCGAGCCACAGCTCTGGGAAACAAATTACTGCAGAATTCTTTTCTGCCAAATGAAACGCTCTAAGTAAGTTTAATGATGGCAAATTTGGTTCCTCAAACACCCTTGTTCCATCTCTTTCTGTGATAATGGTATGTTCTGATTACACTTGCTACATAATTACACTTGCATGGAATAAGCAATGCTGGACCAAACTGTGTGATCTTTTTGTGACGAATCATTATGCAGACAGAAATACATGGATGTATTTATAACCTCACCTGGTTCTAGGTTGCGCACTTCCACAGACAGCTTGAGAGGCGATATGTTGTCATCAGCGATGATCCAGTCTCCGCTGCGGCCCTGCTTTCGGTACTCCACACGGAAGGCTGTGATTGGAGAGCCGCCATTGGCTCGTGGGATCCATGCAACATATACAGAACTCTCTGTCGCCATTGAGATGGTAGGACGATCTGGAGCCTCTGGAACTGTAGGACAAAATGAAGTTAGAGAAATAAAAAGACTACATATTGGTTGGCAAATAATAGTGGCCAGTTTGAACGGTAAAAAGTGTACCAATATTTAACAATTTATTTTGTTTTATAAGGAACAGACACCTATATTGTAAGGAAAACAAATTACTTTAAAGGAGCTGCTAATACTTACTTATATTACAGTACAAAATAACAAAATAACCAAAAAAAAAAACAAAAACAAAATAAAAAAACAATGAAAATAATTCAAATGACAAAAGCAGATCTAATCTTCAGCATGAGGGAAATATGACACACAAAAAAACAAACTTTCTTAAAAAGCCCTTAAAATTGGTAACCCTAACACTATTTTTTTTTTAAAGCAAATGATCTGCTGATATGGTTCTGATATCATCGTGCATCCCTATATACTACAATACAAATCTTTTTTATCTGGACCCGAAATGAATAAAGCATGTTTCTTGACAACTAGAAACAGTTGACCATCCATCTAGTAAAAAGGGATGAACACACAGAGAAAGAGAAAATAAACAGAGACATACACAACATAGACAAACTGCATGCCAGAGTTGAGCATGTACTTACTGAATGGGCTCTGGGCCATAGACAGAAAGAGGCAAACAGAGAAAGGGGGAGAAAGAGAGGAGAAAGCCAAAGAGGGTTAGTGAAAAAAGACGCTTATATTAGGTGAGGTCTGTACTAATATCCAAACAAATTCTGACTCACACACACATGCCCAATTAAGATCACTGCATATTGTATTCACTCTCAATCACACACTGTTCACCCTGTTTCCAGATCATAACTATTTGAAGCATGCGCTAAACTCATTTCAGTCACACGGACCATTTGTGATGTACTCATCTTTAACGGTGAGTAACATGGGCTTACCTCTGTCATGTATGACGACTCCATAGTGTGTGTTGACAGCTTTGTCTTCCGGAGCTTTCTCAGGCTGAGACACAAACGGGGCCTTGGAGGGGTTTTTATTGGAGGAGGAGCTCCTCTCTGAGAATGTCAGCCGAAAAGAGAGCGAGACACAGAGAGAGAGAGGAAGACAGACAGAGAAGAACTACTAAAAAGGATGTAAAGGTTTGTTATTCCCATTGCGGGTTCTGGCTATACTATGCTGAAATACTGAAATAAACGCAGGGCTACAGGTTTACTTTTTTTAAGTGACTTCCAGAAGACACAGGGGAATACACTAAAAAAGATGTTTTATCACTCAGGAATAGCTAATTGGTACATTTTCGTGTCAGAAGAACAGCAAAAGCTGCCCCTTCAGAAGAGCTACCAAGCTGACACTGACTGCAACGATGCTGGTAGCTGATGAGGACTTGTTATCTTCTATGCCAAGTCTTTTCTCCCCAGTGGACAATGTGCCATCATGTTAATTTGTCCCTGAGATATATTTTCACTATTTCTGAACCAAGCCAACAGCATCATGCCTTCTCAATCAGCTCCTTAACAATGCATCCTCGGCAACATGTTCTCTTTAATCCACTTGTGTTTTGTAGTAGAAAGTGTAATACAATACAGATATTTACTCGTAAATGCAAGCAAAACTGTCACACTGTCCTGTTAAAACTTAAAATTTCTGTTTCACTGAATCTTTAGCCTGTGTTTTTTATCCATCTTCCTCTGGTGAAATCCTGTGGTGGTACAAAATACCAAAATAGTGATTTCGGTGATTCAAATATTAGCCCCTCAAATTCTTAGTCTGATATACACATCTATATTACAGATGTTTGGAATGCTGGGGTTTTCAAATGACGTAAAAAAATTAAAACAGGAAAAACTGGAGTAAAGAGGTTGTCTTATGACAGCAATGACTGGCGCATGTGTGTGTCTGTTTCTGTATGTGAGTGTTCCTCACCCTTGCCGGTACGGAAGGTAAGCATGGCAGGCTGTCCCTCTCCAGCTGCACTGCGGGCCACCATCAGCACCTCATACAGGCTGGATGGCTCCAGGTCTGACAGAGGCAGGCTCTTCTCACTGCCTGGAACACGCACTGTGTGCCAACTGCCCACCACGTTCCCCATGTCATCCACCTACAGAAACACACACAGACAGTTATACACCAACTCTTACCACATCCACACATAAGATCCTTCTCTTATTCTTTCTCTTTCTCTCTCTTATTTTCCCCACGTCGGGAATGATGACAAAGGGCTGGCCTACACAGGAATGCCTGAGCAAGAACTGCGCTGTTTTTCCCTGAGCCAGCGTGACAGTGCTGCCAACACAATTGCAAATTTATTACGCAAATGTAATAAATTTATTATTGATGACTTTGCAAAAACAACAGGTGATGCAAGAGAGATTATTGTTACAATTACTGATCTGAGAGGAAGCCACAGTCTCAGTATTTTTATTAGTATGTTCCCTTATTAATATGGCTCTTATTAATGGCTCTTGGGAAAAACACAACCATAAATCACTCATAAATCACTCGCAAGTCAAACATCTACAAAAGAGGCATCGAAATAAAGTTCCTCAGAAATGCAAAAGATTTATCACTCTCACCTTGCGGTATTTGACAAAGTAAGCGTTGATTGGACTGCCCCAGTCTCGCCCTGCCCGCCACTCCAAATCATATGTGTTGGGTTTGTGCGTTTGGGGTGGGCTGATGATGATTGGTGCCTCAGGCGTGGGTTTGTCACTGCTTCTCTCGGTGGGCGGACCTACTGCGTCACCTCCCCCCAGAGGCAGAAACAGCTCCTCTCCCTCATCATTCTGGATTGGATGAACAGTAGGTTGCGTCTCCACAGAAATGACCGTAGAACTGGACTGAGGTTCTGTCAAAATACAGTCGTTCTTCAGTAATTTTTACACATCTTTAAAAGAACAACATAATTTCTAAATCTGTTCCTAATGTCGATTTTTCTTTGTAGGAATCTTGTAACCATAGATGACTTTCATTTCTATTAAGAAGCTGAGTTCAAACATTTTCTTTTCCTGTACTTGGTGTTGCAGGGCATGACTGAAATGGCAGTTGACCAATAATATTGGCCAAAACTGTGGTCATATTATCAATATTGGTCACACATCCCATTAATAAAAACAAATATACAAAAATACATATAAAAATATAAATATGTAGTGGCTTGTTTTATACTGTAATAAGGAAACACCTCCAAAGTCAAAAGCTTACTTGTATACAAAAATGGCAGAAAAGTGTAAAAAATATTATAATATATGCGTATGTGTGTGCATATAGTGTACACACACACAGACAACAGCTACTTCATTAAGCACACTTTCTTGTATCTACACTCATTGTCCATTTTGTCAGCTCCACTTACCATCTAGGTGCACCTTGTAGTTCTACAATTACAGACTGTAGTCCCTCTGTTTCTCTGCATACTTTCTTAGACCCCTTTTACCCTGTTCTACTATGATCAGGACCCCCACAGAGCAAGTATTATTTGGGTGGTGGATCATTCTCAGCACTTCAAAGACACCGATGCGGTGGTGGCGTGTCAGCGTGTGTTGTGCTGGCATGAGTTGATAAGACACAGCAGTGTTTCTGGAGTTGTATACACAGAAACAAACTACGATCTGTAATTGTAGAACTACAATGCACCTACGAGATAAGTAGGCAGTGAGTGTAGATACAAGGGGTATATTTAATGAAGTGGCTGGTCAGTGTATGTTTGGTTAGGTATTTATCGTACTCTGGAAGAGCAGAATGTTATATTTCTCTGTACATTTTACAAATGTCTATGTCTTGGCAACTGCAGATATGTATTAAAAATATCAGACAATTCCCACACAATTGCCATTTGAGAGTAATGTCATAAAAAATATTTTTACTGATGAAAAATAAGACAGTATAAAACTGTATGGGAAGATGAGTGTTATTGATTATATAAAACTGTATTGGAATATGAATTTGTAATCATTATGAGTCACAAAATGTACATACTAGTCAGGCCTTACTGCATTGGCGCCATTATGCAATGACCAGCATGTCCTTGCATTTGAAAGGCCCATCATAAAACGGTAAGTTAACAGCACTGCAGACAGGCTGTCTGTACATTAAATGCACTGTGCCAAGAACTTCACATCCATCCCTGGAAAAGGCTCCCAAAACTCTTGCTGAAAAGTCTTGTGTAGTGCACAGGGTCGTGAAAGCCACTAACAGACTCATGTCCAGCCCGTACTTAAAAACTTTAATATCGGGAAGGAGCCGTTTCAATCTACATAAAAAAACACACAGAAGTGGAGAAAGCCCAGGACACGCATGGCACTATATAATAAAGCTTTGTTTGTTTTGTTTTTTTTCATTACCCACTGCAGCCAGAATGGTCCACCTGGGAAATAATGAAAGCTGGAAATGTTATTACGTCTGACACTGGCTTGGCAACTGAAGGATGGAATTTTTTCTGAGTCTTCTAGAGGACAGCGAAAGTGTGAGTCTTATGGTGAGCCCGCCCTTCTTGCTCTGTCGCTGGCCAAACCAATACAAGCCAAGTGGAGAGTGGCCATTGAATGTAGATGAGTAAAACAGCACTGTCAACAGGGTTTAGTGTGAGGTGCAGAGCCGGGTTAAGTCATCGTGCCTCTGGATCTTTGAACCGGCCTGGTTTTAGGTGCGTGCCGCTGGTTTACTTTACAAAACAAACAGGCCCAGAGCTGGTAACAGTAGAGTGGAGGCTGGGCCTGCAGCCAGTGGACTCACATTCCACCTCGCAACCATTAAAATACCGGAGAGAATCAGAGCCCTAAACCAGCTCTAAATGCTCACCCTCCATCCCTACACTGCTCTTTCACTCTTTTACTTTTTCTTTCTCTCTCTCTCTCTCTCTCTACTCTTACTGTTCACTCTCTGATGCACTTGGCCACATAGCCACATCATCACAGCCAGAACGAAAGTGGACGAAGTGGGTGAGGTAAAGGTTGTTTGAGTGTTCGCTTTTCAATCCCTCTCTCTGTCTTTTTCTCTCTCTGACTCACGTCTTGCCTCTCTCTCCATTAATACAGGAATGCTGGGTAGTCTATAAACATTACCACTGGTACAGTGCCATCACACCTGGCTATGATGAGACACAGAAAGAAAGAGGGAGAAAGAGAGAGTATGTACTATGTACTGGGGTAGGCAATATGACAACATCACTATTACAATAATTTTTGCATTTGTGAGCCTATTGGAGGTATTGCCCATATTTAAAGAGTACTTATCAACTGCATGTTCCATTAGAAGGAGATAAAGTAGGGCTTCTAAGTGGCATAGCTGTCTAAATTTTATCTCTTACAATCCGGAGACTGCAAATTCTGACACTGCTTAGAACAGAATAGGTTCTGTTTCATTTTGTGTCATTGTACATATTTTCTGACGGCATTTTTTAAATGTGGCTGGTTGTACAGCTACACCATGACTGTTCCAACTTATCAAACAAAAAAAGGTACCATGATATATTTTTTTTACATTATTGCGCACTCCTAGTGTGTACAGTGAACAGAAGTTAAATGTGCTCACCCACGGTCAGAAACGCCTCGGCCTGTACGGAGCCCAGCTCATTAGAGGCCACACAGACGTATTTTCCAGCATGGGCTGCGGTCACTGTCTGAATGTAGAGGCTGCTGCTGCCAGGACGGGACATGGTGAGGTGGGAGGGTGCATCTTCAGGGGCCATGGCCTCACCCCCTGGGGCCTGGAGCAAAAGGGCGGGGTGAGTGGCGATTGGACCTGCTGAGTTGTACCAGCGGATCACAGGGAGAGGCCGACCACTGGCGTTACAGGATAGAGTGACTGGCTCTCCCTCTGCATACACGCCACTCTCCGGAGGGGACAGGATTACAGGCAGGGAAGTTTCACCTAAAACACACACAAGTCTTAATAAATGATATTTACCATTCAGACCTTTTATGACTGATGCAGAAACGTGGCCATTTAATTCAATCTTCTCTGATGATAACCAATCTTTTCATTTATTTCATTTATTCGATATGTTAAGAACAAAGTCAATAATTTGAAGATTTTTATTTAGCTTCTCACAAACTACCTTTTTGAGGAAAAAAACACTGATATTAATACTCTGATTAAACGAAACAATAATAAGTGTTAGCCGATCTAAACTGGCTCTAAATGAGCTTGTGTGCTTGCTTGGAAAAAATCACGACAGCCAGCCTTGCATATCTTTTATACGGTACTAGAAAATACTACCACGTTCAACTGGTGCTGTAACCCCTCTGGGGCAGAAGTAACCAAGTTAAAAGGGCCATTGCAAAATTCACAGAATGGATCGCAGGCGAGATGATCAGCTCAATAGGGTTAAACCAGATCTCAGTAATATATCATTTACAACTGTACACTAATGTGAGTGCCATACAACAATGCTAATTTTCAGTTTTAGCATTATTGAGAGATAGTTAGCTTCATATCCATGACAACACTGTGTTCCATAAGACAGCTGTTTCTCTGTTGCAAAGCATCTGTCTTTATTAACTTCTTTTTTGATTCTATTTCCTTTAAAAGTTTTACAGAGACCTGAGAAAGACCTGAAAATTAATCCCTTTAATTACCAGTGCCCACTCAAGATGTCAAGGGTTTTTTTTTTTTTTTACAGTTGCTGGTTTCACTTGCTGGTTTCAAAATAATGCAAAATACCATAATATACTTGGAAACTATCATGATACTCAATTTTGTCAACACTGCCCAGCACTACACTAGATGCATTTTTAAGCACTGAGTGACAATTTAAAGGCAGATATTTAGACCTGCCAGGATTACCAGTTGATTGGCCTCACAGTGTTTTTCTGTAACATGTGCCTCCAAATATCTGACTCAAATCTGCAGTTTAACATAAATACCCATGATTTTGAACCGACCCGCATTTTAGCAGAGCCACATAAATCTCCCCTGTTCTGCAAGCCAGGAAAAAAACAGTGTGAGCCAACATTTGGAAATGACCTCGGCCGTCTTTTTTCAAATGTGAAGCCTCCCTATCTCTGCCTTTATCAATCAAGCTCAGGGATGCAGGGCAGCCCTGACAAATAGACCCAGAGGAGAACAGGGGAGGTTCTGCGTAAGCTTGTGCGTGTGTGTGTATGTGGGTTTGAGTGGGTGTGTGTATGTGCGTGTTAATAAATATAAGGCCGGTTGTGTGTGATGTTGACAGCTGGGTGGTCTGCTTCTCGTCATAACCTTGTGTAGTTACTCCTTACATTCCGCTGTTCGAGAGCTTATCCCCGATAGTGCGCACAAAGCTCACTCTCACGGCCCCGCTGCTGCCCGCCAAAACCTCTCCCGCTCCTGTAACCCTCCCCCATTGCTGCTGCAGCCAAAGTCTGCACACATCCCATAACCCGGCCCCTGACACTCCTACAGCCAATTCTATCCTACTCCTAAAGCCTAGACCAAGTTAGTCTCAAAAGGCCTGATCCATATGAAAATTGTCACTGATTTAGCTATCCAAAGGAACCTTCTGATAGGACAGTTGCCATACTTCTGTGAAAGCCCACTAATCGTACATAGAACGTCCACTGTGACACCTGTAATGTGAGACATTACAAGTCCAAAGGATGAAAGCACACCCAATTCACATTCAGTCTGGTGCAAAATAAGCATATGACTGTGAAAGCAAACAACTGTGGAAAATAACTGCAATTAGCACAAATAATTTTGATCACCTCAAATAATTGTGATCAGGCTATTCTGTTCTGTAAATGCTTTTAATGGTCTGCCTTGGGATGGTTCTACTTTGATACAGCATTTCGTTTTGCAAAAGAAAATGGAAGGATCCCTACCTGATTGGACACTAAGTCTGGCAGCGGACTGTGCAGAACCAATCCCGTTGTCTAGCAGGCACTGGTACATGCCCTGATCCCGAGCAGTGACTGAGGAAATA
This sequence comes from Piaractus mesopotamicus, assembly GCA_023558415.1. Lineage (NCBI taxonomy): Eukaryota > Metazoa > Chordata > Actinopteri > Characiformes > Serrasalmidae > Piaractus > Piaractus mesopotamicus. Next base: position 2,732 of record JAILXH010020564.1, on the reverse strand, counting down.
CGCAATGAGAAGTCTGATATCTGGACATGAGATGATGGTAAAAGCGGGGAAGAGTTGAACAGCCAGGTGATTTTAGGGGCAGGGTTTCCCCAGACAGCACAGGTGAATTGTACAGATGAGCCGGAAGACACAGTCTGGTCAGACAGAGCTCTCATTACACTGGCTGCCACTGTGAGGGAGGGAAGGACGGGAGAGGAGAAACGAGAAGCTGTATGAGCCAGCAGGTGAGACAATTATGAACAGCTCTGTACAAATTTAAACGAACATGAAGGTTAAGCAGATGAAACATCTCTTAGCTTTAAGACCCTACAGTAACTATTGGTGTATGTTAAAACAGCTGAAGCCAGTGAACTCACCAAGCACATTCACAGTATAGTTGGTACTGACCACATCCCCATCCTCAGTTTGAACAGAGCAAGTGTAGTTTCCACCATCACTTAGCTGAACATCACTCAGCACCAGGTTACTGTGCTGTAGTCTCAATCTGGAAGCCAGCAGCTCATGGCCATCCTTTGTCCATTTAGCAACAGGAGAGGGACTTCCTGATACTACACATTCCAGAATCAGAGATGTGGACTGTTCCACTGTCAGGTTAACAGGGTTGACTGGATATACTATCCCCACAGGGGAGGAACCATCTGAGTCTGTGAAAGGAGAGGTGGTGAGTTAACACAATGAACAGTCATCATCTTATCTAAACATTTTTGATAAATAAATTTGATTGAAAAATAATCATTCTACCACTAAAGGCCGCCATCACTCTTAAATATGTCCTCGTCTTACCTTTCACTATTAGCTTAGTGCCGTGGGCCTCTACTTGGGTCTCTCGGGTAACAGGATTATATGCACCACACTTATACATGCCCTGATGTTCTGGGGAGACAGAGACTATCTGAAGGTTCCCAGAGGGAAGGATTAAATATGGACCTGAAAAAAAGACAAAGAAATGAAATAAATCCTTCCCTTTTTAATTTTTTTCTGCATCTGTTTTTTTTTTTAATTAAGCGTTAAGTTTAAAGCTGTAAGACATTATTCCATACCGGTAGACTCCTCTAGCCATTTGCCCCGTATTCTGTAACGTGGTAAAGCTGGAGGGTTACTTGGGGGTAGTGGGCACTGAATAATAGCAGTGTCCCCTTCTTTTACTGTCAGTGACCGCCGGTGGGTCTCCCCAAACTCCTCAATGTCTAGACACAGAGATAAGAACACAAACAGTTATGTAAAATTACATTATAGCAAAATAATGCATATTCAACCATGTACTACAGGACCCCGCACAAAAGACTTCTGTCACTGAACTGTTTGTATTGGACTGAGGGTAGGCCGGGGAATGTGTCCTTTGTGCCGATAATACAGTGTTATCAGCACCATCAGTCTCCAGGACCACAGGCGAGCGTTGCGCCTGATAGTGTTCCCCTCCCGGCATCAGCCCATGCTGCTGCACAGGAAACCCTAAGGCTCATTAAGGATACTGTTGAAGAGGTGCATGGAAAAGTGCCAGACTTAAAAAATAAAAACAAACAAAAAAAAAAACAATGCCACCACTTCCTTCCTCATCAGCATTTAGCTGAGAGAGGCTATGGCCAGCTATTCTTGTAGACCGTTAGCAGCTTGAGAAAAGAGCCTTCCGTTTCGCTAGGCAATTTCCCTCCTTGCTCTTTGAAGCGCATTCATGTGGTAGTGTTGTTCTTTGAGCTCTAGTGAAAATATGTGCGCCTGCGTGTGCTTTTGGGCGCGTGTAGGTGTGTAAATGACCATGTCAGCATATTGTTGCTGCTGAAACAAAACCCTGTGCCTCAGAAATGGTAACATTATAGAAGAAGACAAATATTCTTAACTTTTATGTTTGTCAATGTAAGTAAATATGGACCATTTGTGTTGGTCCTTTCGTCATGCAATGTTCATATAAAGTGAGCAGTGATATTACAGCTTAATATGTAATGTAAGTGTGTGACTGTGAATATATCTGCGTGAGTGACAGATGAAGCGTGTTAGAGTGTGAAATCTCATGCACATACTTGCAATGGTTACTCGTGCCTGCCGGCTAGCGATGGCATCTGTGCCTGAGCGGGCCACGCACTGGTATGAGCCTGTGTGCTGGGGCTGGAGAGAGGACAGTGAGAGGGATCCTGGATGAACCTCCACTCCTGACAAGGCCCCAGTCTGCAGGGGCTGACCCTGGAAGAGCCAGGTGAGCCTGGCCGAAGCGGGACGCGCCACACAGCGCAATAAAACAGCTCCACCCTGCTTCTGAACCACAGAGACAGGCTGCGTTCGGAATGAGAGAGATAATACAACTACAGGACAAAGAAAGAAAGAGAGGGAAAGAGGGGAAGAGAAAAAAGTGTAAAAAAGAGTACCAACCGTTTTATAAACGATGTTACAGGATTTAACTGGTATGTCTGCTCACAGAGTATGTGTTAGGGTTGTGCCCAATGATGCTTAAATGTGGTATCAGTCTCAAGAGATCATAAAAACTAATTTATCGCCTTTGTGATGACATATTGTTCATTTACTGATTTATCTCATGCAAATCATAACACACTAGTATTACCACACATGAAAATAATTTCACTTTTAAACATGTCATGTAATTTAATATCCTAAATAAATACCACATGTATTGTACCTAACACAGATGAGATTGTTCCAGAAATGTGGCTGTTGAGCTGCACTGGTTGAACACGCTCTGGGAGGCATGTATCATGCCTGTGCAAAAAGCTGACTATATG
>JAILXH010020555.1:18940-30548 GCA_023558415.1 Piaractus mesopotamicus | reverse complement strand
GGGACTTTAAATGTCTGTAATGTGGATACAGAGCACCAGGCTACACACTTTGGATCTAAAACCTGCACCCTTGCTGACTTTAATGTGATAATTTATGAGGCCTCTTATAAAAGACAAAAGCACAGTGAGTTTTTCCGCTATTTGCCATTGCAGCTGATCTGTGGAAAAAAATTACTTGCTCCACATCAGCAAGTAAACTACAAGCAAGTAGCAGAGAACGACGAAAGAGAGAGTGATAACTTCACTCAGTACACTCAATTCTTCTTACTCTTCCTATCTGTACTGACCCACTGTCCCTTGAACATACGCAGCATACGTACAACATTACTGTGGTAGTGGCAGTCTGGTATACAGAGAGGTTCTGAGCCACACTGCTTTATCATCTGCCGTCAGACTGTAATGGTACAGCTTCACTTCAACAAGCTAATTTCACATCAAGTGGGGAAGCTCCATTCATCTGGCCTGGTTTGTAGCTCATTGTCCTACTTGTACAACTCAAGAGGAGAGACTTGGAACTCAGCAGCAGTCATAAGTTTGAACACATCTGAATGTATGTTTTTTTTCATAATCCTGAAGACATTATTTTCTAAAGACTTGTGTTCAAATACTTTCAATTTCTTTCAAAGGCAAATCTACTTAGGAATGCTGATGTCTATATATGAGTTTATTTCTAATACAAAAAATGACACAAACAAGTCAACAAGTAGGTTTCTTGTAGAAGTTTAGTGAAATTTAGCATTGAAAAATATTGTGCTGCAATCATTATCATCCAAATTACTATGCGCGGAATGCCTGTCCTTATTAAGAGGTTTCAGTCAGTTAGCTGTTGTGAGATAAGGTGGATCTAAACACCCCTTTTTGGTAGAAGGCCAGTATTTCTGACTGTAGTACTGTAATTCCAGGCTAATTCTAACATATTCATTGACAGTTTTGCCATTTTCAGTACTATTCTAAAATGAGGAAGTAAAGTAAAGAAAAAGTAAAGAAAAACCTTTTTATCTCATATTGTACTAGTTACAGATACAAAATGTAGATTTAGGTTGAGATGCTAATGGCTTATCGTAAATGTGTGCCAGCCTGTTCAATGAACAACTGACATCTATTGACAGTTAACTGTCTCACCTTCCTGTCCATCATACATGTCTGCAACAGGGGCTGCTCCAACACAGGGTGATAACAGCTGTCTGGCTGCCAAGCAACTTCCCTCCAATCACATGTCCTGTTGTCCGAACAGCTTAAGCATGGCACCACCCAGCGCCCTGTGAACAGACATTCAGCAGCATAGTGAGTTCACTAAACCTTTTCAGTTGATGCAAGTACATTGCATTCAGTGTACTGACATCTGAACTGTAGCACTGCTGGTACGGTGCAGATGAGGTCAAAAGACAGACCATTAACTCTTTAACCCAGCATAAATTAACCATCTACAAAAAAACACTTTTGGTTTTGGTATGTGAACAATGTTTTAATAAACTTTGAGGCAGCTGTGAGCCAATCAGGAAAAAATATTACCCACTATCACTCAGATTATCACACTGTGCATGGACAAGCTGGAATATAGTGGTAGAACGTACTCTGGTTGAACTTAAAGAGCTATATTAATCATTGCCAGTGGAAAAAAAAGCTAGCAGAGGTATAACATGCACAAACCAGAGAAGAGAAAGAGAGAGATAGAGAGAAAGAGAGAGAGAGAGAATAGCAAACACACTAAACAGTGTGTTGATAAATGTGTTCAAAATGTACTGATGTTACACTGATACTGTAGTAACACTGACAATATAATGAAATTGTAATACCTGCTACTGCATTAGACTTCAAGTAAAAAGTTTTAGAAAATACTGCCAGTCAAACAAGTCTCCAGTCGGGTTTCACTAGGCGAGAATTTGTTTTTAAACTTTAAATCAGATGCTTGGCCTCAACAAGCCACTAAACAACCCTAAAAGGATGTTAGGTGAGAACAGGCTGCATTTCCAGAGTCTGCAACACAGAGCAGAATGTCTGGGTTCACACTGAAAACATGGACAGAATATATTAGCTTTAAAGGGTGTCTACAGTTCGAAACCATACATCATTACTGAAAGCAGAAAATAGATAACATCATCATAAAAGAATCGGCAGCACCTGTTTTGTCCTTAAGTGAGTTTTGACTATCAGCATAGCTAAGAGAGAGTGCTGTATATCAAGTGCGTATTACTGAAGGGAGTTATGTTGATATTAGTCTGTTAAAGAGAGGGGAGACTAGCACCAGCTCACCGGTCTCATCCCCTGAAGAGCAAGGTTGTGCTTTTGCCTGAGGTTTGCCTGAAGACTTTGGTCCAGCAATAGGCTCTAGGCCGCAGGGCTGGTCAGGTCTGACCACCAAGCCACAGTCCTGCATACACAGAAAAGAGAAAAAAAAGATACTGTGAGAGAGAAAGAAAGGAAATAAATGCCTCCAAGGGAGATCAAAGCTAAACATAGGATGGCTGATGTTCTGCTGTTCTTCTGAGTGTTGTTGCTGTTCTGCTACTACAATGAAATGTAATTATGTGATAACATATTATACAGTTATTTGTACATTTAATTACATTCTATATCGTCAGGTTCACATCTGGACTTCCAACTTTTTTGGGTTTGCTGCGATGTCAAAAAAAGAACATGACGAAAATGTAAAAGATGGTTTTTAATTCTCCAAAACAAGGAAGTGCACACAAACACATATTTTCATCAAATTAAAATCCTAACAAAATATCTCCTCTCATAAATACTAATGTAAACATGGCATTGACTGAAAATTTAGAATCCATATTTTTTATGTAATTCCTCAGGTTTTTTCAAGAAGCTGTGATTGAAAAATAATTGATATACAATTAAGACCTGCTTTTGCTAGTGCTATACCATGATACCTTTGACTTATAAGGATTAAGCACCAAAGACATATAACTCTGGCTTCTGAATGAAAGCGAATGAGTAATCTCAAAGTAGATTTTTCCATGCATATTCTTCCATATTCTGTCTACTCTTTCATGTGGTGGTGGGTACCTTGTTTCCCTTTTGGGCCAAATCAAAGCGCCGCCCGTCCCATTGCAGACTCTCTGACGGGCAGAGGTCAGAGATCAAACCAACCTAACGGCTGCGAGGGGGCCGGACTGCCCTCCGCAGGCTCTGGCAGGAGCCACCAGGTCTGGCTCCACTTCAGAGAGTATGAGGCCCTGCTCCTACCCACCTCTTCCACCACCCCTTACCCCACTCTACACTTTACACATGGGCTTCGCGTGGACACTTCACATTCCCCACCAGCCTGCTGCTGCTGTCGACAAAGTGCCACAAGACAACTTAACAGGGATTTTCTTGTTCGTACCTGCGGACGGTGCATCCGCGCAAATACGGTCGGACTTTTTGATTCGGCGCAGAGGCCGCATAAATCAGCCCGGAAAACCGCCCGCTACTTTTCTCCTGCCACACATCGCTCAGAAACCTCACAGCCTTGCGCTAAAGAAAAATGTTTGTAATTATGGCACCTTTAGAAGGGGGACCGGTTTTCTTTTCTCTGCTTTCCCCCCACGCATGGGTCTCCATGCATTTATGACTATATTTCATTTTGTGATTGTTTTGCGATGATCTGCTAATACACATTTCGCACCATGGACAATAAAGCACATTTACTTGAATTCAATTAATTTATGGCATGTAGAGGGATTTAATGGATGCAAAGTGCTGTTTGAGGTAATACTCTTGTGCCAGGGCTGGTGACAGGTGTGAGAGTGTAGCAAGTGTAAAGAAGCTTTCCCATACACACTTTAGTAAAGGCAAAGGTTCTGTTTAGAACATTTTTATATAGTTTTATATAGAACCATTTCATGTTTAAATGATTCTTTGCTTGGTGAAATGGTTCTAGAGATTGACGGAGAATGTGTTGTGTATGGTTCTGTATAACATCTTTTTGAAAATGGTGCTATATAACTACAAAAAGGGTTCTTCTATTGTTACATGCTTGCCATTGTAAAAACAGAATAACCCTTTATGGTGCTATACATAATCATATTCAAAATGATTCTACATAGAACCTTATACAACACATTCTCCATCAATCTGAAGATTGATTTCACCATGCAAAGTACCATTTAGGCATGAAATGTCTTTACTAAAGAATTTGTAAAGAATCGTCTTTTTTAAGGTGTATTAAAATGGAATATATTACAATCTACAGTTGAATGCAAAAAATTGAATGCCCTTGGTCAAATGGCATGCTCTGATGATTTTAAATCAGAAACAGGTTAACACATCCAGGGAACAAGCTTAAATTTGGCATTTTACTGCTCTTTCTAATGTATAATTTCTATCTATTTACTATATGTAACATATTGTAAAGAATAAAACATAAAACATTAAATGTGCCACAGCTTTTGCACAGGCCATATTTTATGTTTTATCTTCCCCAAATATATTAAATTGAGCAAATAAATAGTAATTGTGCAATAAAATGTGCAGCAGTGTGTTCTCTGTAGAGGATGTGTTAACTTATTTTCCAATGCCAAAACGTTCACATACAAATATGCTGTCAGTATATTCTACAGTACATAAACAGAATTTGATGATACTTGATTTTTAGCCACTAGGGACCAAAAGGACCAATAACTGAAGAAAGAAAGAAAGTAAGTCTTAAACAAAAATATATTCACTATATATATAGTTATATCACTGCTGTCGGAACAAAACCTTGTATCTCCAAAATGGTAACTTTACAGGAGAAGGAAAAAAACATACTTTACTTTTAATGTAATGGAACCAGACTTTTTGTCCAATTAATTTTAGCCATTTATTTTGGTCCATTCATCATGAAATTTGCACACAATGTAAAGGGTATTTTCAAACTATGTCAAAAACTGAAAAACATCAAAAATGGAGTTATGAAGTTTTGTTCTGACAGCAGCAATATATTCTATGTAGTAGTAGACGTGTTTCAAAATGTTATTGTGAATGGCCTTTAACATTTGTCTAATTCAGAGAAATAAAGCTGGTATATACCAGTGGCTCCTATATCTGGTCCAGAGTACCCCTACTCAAGAAAAACGTTACTGCTTTCATAAACACACCCACTTCAACTCCACAAAGGCTTGTTAATGAGCTGATTAGATGGATCAGCTGTGCTACAGCAGGGACACGTAAATGACGTAAACGTGCAGAACAGGGCAATTCCAGGACCAAGGTCCTGTTCACTGCTATACCACAGTTATCAAATCATTATTATGTATTACACAAACTTTGATATGAGAGAAAGCTGAACTGACATTATTCTGCATAATCCATGTGCCTCATGCAACTCTCCTGCTCTCTGATCTTCCATCTCCTATGCACTGCCATATCTAAAGTGTGTGAATGTTTCAGTGCTGAAGGAGCCACTCAAGTCAGTTACAGCGGTCACGGTCCAAAAGAAACAGCGGCTTAATCTCCTGTGATCAAAGTGCTGGGCTAAAGCGCGCAGATAGAGCTGTCCGGATTACTCCCCTGCATCCTCCATTAGATCATGCTCTCTGCGGCCTCCAAGGCACCTGCTCTGGGACGGGCCCCAACAAAGCCCTCCACGCTCCTCAACGGCCTCTCCAGCCAGCCTTTATCCTCCCGAGACCAGCCTTCAAGAGAAAGCCCAGAGCTCTTACAAGAAAAGTCTGGCTCTTAAGACTGTGTTCTAAAGAGCTGGTGTAAGGGGACAAAAGCACACTTCACTGAATGAAAGAGATGAAAACATACACTACTGTTCAACAGTTCTTGATCAACAGAAAAAACTATTTGGTTGTAGATATGAAATATATAAATGATGGTAATATGCCTATCCTGTGCAACTTTTGGTAATCAGTATGAAGCAACATGCAACAGCAGCAGACAAATACATCATGTGACAACAGTTTAAAAGTCTATAAATATAATAAACACTGATAATAAATTCCACTGTAACCTACATAATAAGCCATGCAAACAGTAAGTACTCAAAATAAGACAAGAAGTACAAAACAACAGTCAATGACAGAGGAGACAAATAGTCTTTTCCAACAAAGACTATTGCATACTTATTATTCAATGATGTAAACTGTAAACTTACTCCGAGCAGCAGTTAAGAACATCAGAGTGCAGACAGAGCACAGAACGTCCCCTGCCACTTTGCCCCCAGACTGCACAAGGGCTCTTTTGGTTGTTGTGTATAATAACTATTTTATATTTCCTCCGCTATTCTTCAACATCTGTTTCAGCGAGGTGAGGCTTCAGCCTCATCCCAGTGATAGAACTCATGTGTCATCTTGAGTTCATCGAAATTCATAGCTCTTGAGCGTACCCTCAAATGCAGTACTAACTGCCTGTGGTCCTGCTCAGTAACTCCACTCCAATGAACCGTTGATAATGTGTCACATTCCATAATGTGGTTAGTGTAATTTTTATTATTGTAAAAGACAGGGATTCATACAAGACTCAAGAGAGCTCCCAAAATAGAGTTATAATTAATTCTGAATAGTGATTAAACAGTGTAGGGAGTGTAGGGTTGGTATACACGCACAGACGGTAACACTTATGTTTTTAGCTGCCTTTAGAAAAACTCTTAAGACTTTTAACCTGAAACATGATTACCCTGTCCCTCTTGATAAGACTGACTGCAAAATACTAAAATTAAATTAATGCTCATATTGCTGTTTTTCTCCTTGAGCCCCTGCCACCCAAATATCTGTACACATGTCTGATAATATTAATGTTAATATTAAATGTCTCATAAGCAGAGATAACATGATAAAAAGACTGTAAATAGATAATTTCACTATTTTACGTCTTATTCAATAACTTTATATATTGAATATCTTTTGGTATGTGGGTTATATAATTTACTTCCATAGTATATAAGTTATTACACGGGTATTATCTATAAAATAAAAATAGAATATTATTGTCTATAAAATAAAAATTAATAATATGACAAGTGATTTCCAACTTTTGGGTAGTGTACACACATGAGATTATGAACTGCCAATCTTGATTTAGACAAAAAAAAAAGCTTTCAGATCAACTGAGTGTTCCTGCACAGGATACAAGCAGAGAGTTGCCCTCTACACAAGAGTGCCAGAGGAAGAGTAAAAGAAACAGAGAGAAAAAAGCATGACAAAATGGTGAAATGTCAGACTGACTGCAAAAGATAGCTTTTTTTAATTTGTATGCACATAAAAAACACCCAACACATTTTTCTGAAAGTCTAACCATTTTTCAACCAGACAACATAAACAATGTTTGCTTTACTGGACTTAAAAATAAAAAATAAAGCCTGACCAAAAACATTTTAGTCTCTCTTGGCTCATGCTATGATATTTAAATGATTTCATTAGCTAAGCTGAGACAAGTGGTGCTCCCGGCTATTTGCTACGCTCTGAATTTGATTATGCTAACAGAGATGGACGTCTGCTACTAGCTTCCAACTTCCCAACAGATATGGCCCAGACAGAAAAAGACATAGAAGTAGCGTTACAGAAATACTGCTGATCACATCTGTCTTTATAGATCAGCCTGCCGTTTAATTAACGTGAGGACTAAGATGGGTGACGAATGGGTGACCAATACTGCCATCTGACTGCGGCAGGTGCATGGCCTCCATTTAAGTCCATCTGTGGTCACTCATACGCAGCCTTTGTTGTGACAGACTGAAGTGGCCTCACAAAGAGAATTCCATGTAATCCTATGGAAATAGGATTAGATAAGATGCAAGGCTGTAATCTTAGGCAATAGTTAGGTTTATGGCTAATCCAAACTCTATAGAGTTCTTCTAAAAGAGAGTAGCTGGAGAAAAATCGGCAGCAATTTGCAACAGTTTGCCATTCTTTATTCAGGGGAAAAAAAGTGGAGAGAAAGAGAGTAGATCTGCTTTCTTCGTAACAGTTTCAATGTGTTTTATGTGGCTGAGGGACTGGACACTGTCCATTTTTGAACATGGTCTGGATAGATCAACAGGGCAATGAAGGAAAAGAGGAAGGAAGGGGAAAGATTCAAAAAAACCTCAAAAAACATTAAAAGCATGGTTAAAATATGTCAGGGCCTGTGAGAGGGAGTGACCAGCAGGGTGCTGAAATTAGAAGGGCTGTCAAAAAAGAAAGGCAGAAACTCTAAAGAGAGTAAAAGAACCATGAAGATAGATCAGTGGCATCCTTTGGCAGTGGCAACATTCTTTATATGCCTCTTGCACACAGACAACCTTTTTTTAAACATGTGGGCTTCACCTGTTGAATGACAACTCTGGACTCAAAGCCAAAATGCCTCTTTCATTGGGTACTGGCTGGCAGCTTCTACAGCCCATCACAGGCACAAATCCAACAAGATAAAAATAACGAACAGAAGGAAAAGTAACATATAAGGTCTTTGTACTTTACAGACAATGTTTCTGTAAGTTCTATTTCTGTTCAAGTGTATCATTCATCTGCAGTAACATTTTCAGTATTGGCACTATCTGTATGTTTATGAGTTACTTTACTACATTAGCTTCATTAATTTCATACATGTAGGCCTACATACGTCTTATATAGGCTTATTCCAGTATATATGTATCACTGGGTTGGCCTTCTGAAAAGTTTTGCTTAAAATGAGCAGTGTTCACAAACATATGGACAAAATTCAAAGAAAAGTGCTTCTACTGTTTTAGCTACGCAATGTACATTTGTCATTTTTTTTAATAAGTAACAATATGTCATATCTCTACAGTAAGTCTATTCGAGATAATTCACAACATGGTTTGAGGAAAATGTGAGCTGATTTAGGCCCTACTCAAGCTGGGTAGGTGCTGTAATTTGAGTGATTACTGATGAGATCTGTGATTTTAATTCATTATGAATCTGCAAAGTCTGTAGTTTTCTGTAGTTTTTACAAGTCTGCTGAGTTGTAATTCTGGAGCAAACGACCATCTATAATTCATCAAACTCAGAGCTCCTTCAGTAATAGTAGTCCTCACGGTAATGTAATAACATTGGATGTAAGACTTTGGAGCACAAGAGAAAAAGCTAACTGCAAAAATGGAGCTGTTGGCACAGTTCCTTTACACCAGACTTCAAAACCCCTAATGTAATCTAAAAAAAGTTTGGTGATGAGCTAATCAGAAGGAGAATTAAATTAAACATACCTCTTATAAGGCAGAACAATTTCTGTCCTGTTGGGTGAAATTTCTTAAATTAAGTCCACTTTACTAGCCTAATGCTATTCTATCTAGTATCTGAACAATGTGTAGTAAATGGAATGTCATTTGTTTTTTTGTCCGTTTAAATGTAATTTTGATGCTCAGGTAAACGTCCAGGTTATGGGGGTTTCAATACAGGCTACCTGAGGTAATCTGGGGCAATTACAGAGACTTCATTCTGTAGGAATCGGGAAAGCATCACCATTACAAACTCCATGACTGACCTTCTCTGGTAAATCGAATTCAGCTCAAACAGGACACAGATATAAGTTTCTACTGCTTGTTAGCTATATTAGCTAAATAGCTAATGCAAAACTAAAGAAACAAACTTTGGACACAGAACATTCGCTGACCAGCAACATCTGATTTTTCACTTTGAAGAAATAAGAAGCTTTGAATTGCACATAATCTGTCTGCAATTCTGTGTAAAGACAGTCACTCAATACACTTACTGTGGGTTTGGTGCAGGTGGATCTGAACTACACATGCACAGGTTCGCAATGTGTTCATGGCACCGTATCAGCCTGTGATCTCATTCTCACCGAATTCCCAAACAGGCTGAGGAATTCCAGGGCAAGGCACGCACCCAGCAAGTCAGTCAAAACCCACACACAAGAGGGAAGATGAAGGAGACAGGATACAGACTGAACATATGCGCTCACAAGTTACATGCATATTGTGACTGCCGTAAGAAAACCTTAAAGAAAACATTAAAAGAAAAGGAAATATTTTTGATCATTTTTGTTGGTTCATTCGTCATGAAACAGCAAGAGAGCTGGTGCTTTCTCTCTTTCAGTCCTCTGCTTACTATGTACTTACTATTTGCAGTATCCAATTTTTGAATCTTTGTTGTACATATACGCATACACATGGATGCAATCACCTGTAGCAGACGGAAGCCAAACATCCCCCTACCACCGTGTTGCACATACTTGTTTAAGGTCAAGTGGAGAGGGTTTTTGCTTTCTCCTGAGCTGCTCCCACTTAGATCTCTATTAGAGGTGAGAGAGCAATTGTTGCCAGCTATACACCATATGGAAGTAGAAAGACAACTGCACGGACCTGGCCAGATCAACTCTCATACACACAATACATGCACAAATGCGCTTGTACGTGTGCATGCATAAGTTCTTTCTTTCTCTCTCTCACACACATATACACAGACGCATTCACAGACACTTTCATAACTATAGCGCAAGTACAGCACTCAGGGCAAAGTAGTGAGATTCATAGCAAGGGATGAACTGGGCAGGAGGAGGAGTATGAGCCTTGGGGGCTACTGCACACGCATATCTATGATCTGTACGATGAGGTAATTGTTACACAATCACTCAGGCAGTTAGGGCCAAACTGCTGCTATGCTTACATCTATCTGCTGCAAAGTAGCTCTCAATGCCTTGACAGCATTGATAGTGATATCATACAGGGTTCAAACATGCATTTACAGTAAAGAAGACTGTAATACTATAGCGGCAGGTTTTAAGACAATGATTACCACTGCAATCCCTTTACAGGTCAGGATGAAAGCTGACAAAGGCTGACCGATCACCCAAAAAGGGTCAAATGCTGTGACCTCTTATTGCATCATGAGCCTGTAGAGTCCAATCTCAGGGCAGATCAAAGCATGTTTGGTCAGATTTGGAGCGTGCAGGTTTGAGCTGTCCTTTAGCTGTTCTGCAGTTTCAAACTAAAGCTATCTGTTTGACAGCAACTGTCTGAGCTGATTTGAGGCCTAATGAAATGAAAGCAAATGCATCCAGAACACAGTCAGCTTACATTAGCTGCTCTGAACAGTCAAATATGCAACAACACACAGACAGAGTTAAGAGCTAATCAAAACAGGGGTACAGCGTATAGGTGGTTGATTTTATCCTCAATCTCTGTGTTCACAATATTTTGTCATATTTTTTGTCATATGTATTAAAATCTATATTTATCATTCTACTGAACAGGTAGTTGAAAACTAATTTCTGACTTTTAACTGACTACGACTTCAGACTGAAATCCTTTTGCTTTTGCCTTAATTATGTTTATTTTATTTAAACAAATGATTAAAAATGTCCAATTTCCATTTTGTCACTACCAATGAAGACATGCCACCAAAAACATTGTATTTAACTTCTGAACATAAAAAAATTGCTCTACTCTACTCTGTCTATACTGGTATACAGGTATTGATGTCACACAATAATACTAATTGTTTGTTATAGCAGTATTGATTTATAACTACACTTAAACAACTGCAGATGTCATTTTCTGGGTGCTGCAGGTTGGAAAAATGACATTCAAAATGAATAAAAATTAAATATACAATCAAATCAAAACCAACTTTCTCAAGTTTGTAGGACATTATTACAGCACATAGTACTACAGAATAGAGTACCTGGGGGGCATGGATTTCATTAACTCTAACACAAACCTATCATCTGACAT
>JAILXH010020555.1:0-18595 GCA_023558415.1 Piaractus mesopotamicus | reverse complement strand
CACACACACACACACACACACACACTACACTAAAAAATGACTCACACAGCTGGTCTAAAATGAAGTGATCTCCTCACTCTCTCTCAGCAGGAGAGTAGTAGCAAAAACAGTCCACACACACATACACACACAAACACACACATACACTCACTTCACTGACCAGTACTTTTTGATCAGTTCTCTCTCAGTGAGGTAGCTGCAGCATGAAAGTGAACATTCGTCATTGCGGAATGTTTTGAGACATTTTATGCTGAAAGCTTTACAAGCCATACCACAACTCATGGCCAGGCCATTGCGGCCATAAACCCAAGACACAACACACTTCAGAAGGCATGAGGATTGTATCATGTCCAGTCTGTGACCACCTGGGGACCTTCAAGAGACGCAACTTTGATTACATCACCCTTTGTTCCTCCTCTTAAAGTAAAGTCACAGGAGTTCTTGGTGTTTACTAGAAATGGTCATAATTATTTAATTATATGGATACTCAAATTTGTTTACATCTATTTATCACACTACTCAGAAAATGCATGTGTAGACTGGAATATAAAAAATCAATTTGGTATCATTTTCCAATTCTTACATTTTTGACTGAGTGTGTTGACTGCAGAGAAGGTCCAAACAACGACATAAATTATTTTCCTCTTTGGATATTCAAAAACTATTTAAAATGTGAATACTCGAAGAGCAGAAATGTATTGAATGTCTAGTTTGATTTGACTCTACTAAGTTGATGTTAAAGCGCTGCAGAGTCCATTTGCAGGGTGGCTAGAGGCCTTTGGGCTGGGATAGGGGTTTGTGTTGGCTGAGCTGCAGCTGTGTTGATGAGGATGACTGGGATCACTCCTGCTTATGGTCTCCGTGAAGATTCTGGCAGTACATCAGCCTTCCTGTGCCAGCCCAGCCTCTGCTGTGCTGTTATATGACCTTGACACTCCGCAGACCTTTAAGTTCATGACAGTGTGTGTATCTGTGGCCGTCAAGTTGGATTAGACAATGTGGGCATCAGATGAAATTTGAGCTCTTCAGCTCTGGTCTACTGATACTCAGCAGAGCCACAGGGATCATTCAAAGGATTCAGACATAGTTGGATGAATGCATGAGCAAGAATGCGTATTCCCAATCGTGGCCCTGACATAGCCTTGCACAGTGCAGTTTACTGCTCTCCCTATTAACAATTCAAATTTATTTGTCGAGTACTTTTTAGATGCACAGCATCTCAAGAATCTGGTAGCCAAACAACTAACTAATTTAACTATCTAACCTAACTAACTTAACTAACTATCTGGCTCAATCACTCCCTCACTCTCCACAAGAGGAACCTGTTAGCACTTAAGTGTTTCATTTAAAACAAAGGGTCTCTGATCTTATCTACAAAGTGCCAGGGTGGGTGCAGGTTTTCACCCTTAGATGGGACACACCAGGTTTAAAGTGAGGAAACTGGCGAAGACCCATGCTAGCAGGATTTCACGAAGGCACATATGTTTCAAATGTAGTCTCAAATCGCGTGTATATGAAGTCCAAGGCTTGTAATGCACACTACATTATATCCAGAGCATCAGTGACACTATGGACAAGATCTGTGCACCAGTTTCACACAAACAATATGCTTTCTGCCTGGATGTTATATACTAAACTGGCATACAAGTCTAAACTTTACGTCCCATGTACATGGAAAAATGTAACATGCTTTACTCTCCCTCATGCATTTAGATTTTTAGCATTTGGCAGATGCTCTCACACAGAGCGACTTACAATTTGATCATTTTACAGAGGTAGGCGAAAGTAGTAGTGTGAGGAGTCTTGCCCAAGGACTCTTTTTGGTAAAGCAAAAGGTTCTTGACCAGGCAGACAGACATCTTACCCACTACACCTACCATACAGCAGTATCTGAAAGCTTGTGGTTGGGAGACTTTCTTTAACAATGGCAGCTGCCATATTGGCTAGACAGAGGCACAAGCCTCAAACACATGCTAAAAGAATCTTTGTCAACAGAAAAACTCACAGTGTTACTGTTTCAAACTTTATTTTTTGAGCCGGAACAGAACGTCTTGGTGGGAGAGAACTTCAGTTATCTTTATGTCACTGAACTTGCACTTTGTCTTTTATCCCAAACTTCATGACTCCACTATCTCACTGCTTCTTTAACCCTGCACCTCAAAAGCACACAGATTTAGAAGGCGGTCCTATGTGCGTGCAAATTGCATGATTAGTTACAGGTTTCGTAAACTGAATGTTACTTTCAGACACATTACCATCACGACAGTGTCAGGAAAACTCTAAGAGCATGAGGAAAAACACAGTGAGGAACCAAGAGTCAAAAGGAAAAAGTCCATACAAAATAAAAAACAATGATCAAAACAAAAAAAAAGAACAAAAAAAGGAAAAAATCCCTAAGACCATGAAGAAGCAAGTGTAGAGGAACCAAGATTCAAAAGAAAAACCCTAAGAGCATGAAGAACACTGGGAGGAACCAAAGTTCAAAAGAAAAAACTATGAGTAAGAGGAAGAATCACTGAAAGGAACCAAGGCTCCAAAGGAAAAAAATCACTGAGAGTACAAGATTATGGTTAAAGCCAAATATCTGTAGCTGTACTATTGACTATGTCAGATATATGCATGGAGATAAGAGAATATTGCAGGAAAAAAGTTCAGTGAGTGTGTTAGATCATGTAGGAGATGTCAGTAACAAAGTCTATTACAAATCCTGGCAGAAGCTTAAGAGGGACAAGCGCACTGTTGCTGGGCTGGGAATGGGAAACACTGTAATTAGAGGCATAAATCTCCAACCTCACAATGATTCAATGTGGCCTTTAGAAACTTATTTAGTCCATCATGAAATCTCAAATTTCACCACCCATCAATTCAATTAGATTATTTTGGTATGATTCAGAATGATTTAAAACATATATCAATCACACAAATGTTGTTTATCGGCTTCACTAAGAGTGGAAAACTATACAGTAGTTATAGAATTGGGGAAATACATGAAAAGCGGGAACAGGGCATATCAGGTGTTATTTTACTCCTGGCTAAGAGCTAGTTTTACTGGAGTCCTTATTTACGGAGGGGAGGATCAGGAACGGCAATGAGTTACATTTACTAGTTCTGATACAAGAGGGTTAATTAATTCAGAACCGGAGACTGGGCAAGAGCCAGACCACTGAACGATTTAAAGAGTGTGCTTTGAGATCCACACACACACACACACACACACACACACACACACACGAGTAGCATGAGGTCTGGAGATGTACTCTACACTCTACTGTACAGTCTGGAGATTGAGTTCAGAACTGCCTGCCATAACTCAGACTGGTTTATGAATTGTGGATTCCACTATAATGTCAATGAGCAAGCTGCTGAGAGGATATTGCATTTTATGAATCACTGTCATACAGTCACATTGTTTTTTCTACTCATTTAGACTCATGAAATATGAGTGAATGAGTATTATCACCCATATCCACACACCAATTAATTTCCTTAATGAGGCTCTGGCTTCACTGTGGTAAGGATTAGCAGGACACAAATCTCCTAAAACTCATTTATTGCTACTACAGAAAACCCACAGGACCAAGAGCGGGTGTTCCTGGAGCGGAACTGGCCCATTTCATTTGACCACATCAACGAGCCAGACAAAACCTGTTTCCATTTTCACACACACATACACACCAACACCTCTGCCAGAGCTTATCAAGAAGCCAGAGCCCATATCCTGTTTTCAGCACACGTCACACACCCAGAGCAAGGGTCTCTCAGCACAGACCTACAGAACTACATCAACACACAGCAGACGTCTTCAGCATGTTTGCAGAGGTGCCAGATGAAAAAGTAACAGTGGGACAGCAGGTGAGGGAACGAAGTGGATTCTACTTTGTTGGCCTCACATGTGTGAAAGAGTAAAAATGTTCCACTTCTCCATCAACTCAGCAGCACTGTCTCTTTGCATTGATTCCAGATGTGCATTAGCAAAGAATAGGCTGACTTGATCTCCAGTTCTAAACCTGGCACAGGGCGGCCTTTAAGCACACAGACAGACACATACATACACTTTTGGAAATGTAAGAGAAGAGCTGCATAAAAACAGGAACACTAATACAAAAGTATCAAGACCCTATTCGTCTAATATTTCTTCCAAAATCAATAGAAATAGCCCTGAGAGACTGCAAGTTATTGTCCATTTTGCTATACAATTCAAATGTAATTACATAACTACATATAATTAATTTCAACTGACTTTGACTTCAGGGCCTGTATTACAGCAACTTCTTAATTCTGCTTAGTCACCATGACAACTTCAGTTAGGACTGAATTTAAGACAGTAGCTGTTACAGAACAACATAAGTTCATAATCTTGTCCTAACGCCAGATAAGAAAAGAGAATTACTGAAGCATCTTAACGAGACAAAATTTCCTATATACTGTCCTAACATGAAGACAACCCCAGAGATGTCTTAACTTGTTTTAATCTTCTGTTTATATCATTTTATGCTGTGACAGGCAGCATAGTTCACTATAACTGGCAAAATGGTGTTACATTTATCTACACTAAAAAAAGGTGCTTTGACCTGTGAGTTTTTTTCTACCAGCATTTTAAAAATCCCAGACATCTCAGCAATGTCGGTAAATAATGAGACAGAATTGATCATTTTGCTGTTTATTAGGCAGAATAACATTAACATGGCCCAGTAATATCCATCTGCAGAGCTGCAGTACTGCAACTTTAGCCCCCACAGACCTGCACTTTGATCTCCCTGAGCCTCTGTTTAGGAACTGCAGCCACACTCCTGTGCGTATAGGAATAAACAGTGGATTGGAAATCTACTGCATTACTCTTTTTAGATGAGCAAAACCAGTTTTAACAGAGAAACTATTTGCATTTTTAGTAACATTTTTGGTTCTTTCAGTGCTAAAGTATATTTTGGTACTGCAGGCTGCTATTAAGCATGCACAGGTGTAAATCATTACTGACTGTTCATACAGCCATACAGTCATACATCTGTATGCTACAACGTTGCAAAAAGGTGGTTTATGTTGTCTGAACAGGTTGTTATGTTGCCACCTGGTATTATGACTACGTATTGGCAACTCAGCAAGACTCCTTGGAGTCCGATGCACAACACAATGGAACTTAGGATTCTACAAGGTTGTGACAACTTACTGACACTGTTACCACTACGTTTTCATAACTTCCTAGAAAGCTGTCATATTACATTGTCAAAAGGAATACATTTTAACATTGTGACAACGTTGTGGGCACCAAAACAATAGATTGTTACGATGTTGTCACAACATAACCATGTTTGCAGGGTTGATGCTTAAGGGTTTCTAAAAACTAAGCCCTCCATGTCATAAAACGCAATTCCGTTCAAAAATGGTTATTATGGACGAGCTGTACAATGAACAGGAGGGACATAAACAGACATCAGGTCTGTCTGTGTAGTGTTGATGGAAGATAACTGGTGAGGTATATGTCGTTAATAAACCGGATCTTTCTGTTCTTTCCTAAATACAGATTTTGTAAGAGCTGGTTGCTGCAGCCCCCCCTGCACAATGGACCCCAGTGCAACTGCCCCTCTGCCCCGCTAATGTACATACATAAAATCTCCATTCCCCTAGTACTTACAATAGTGATATATAATGAATAATAAAACAAAAATCTTTAAATTTCACTGTAAAAGAAATCAAAAAGACATTTTTAATAACAAAACAGAAAAAAAAAGTTGAAATTTAGTTAGGGTTAGCGACAGCCACTTCCCAAAAGATGAATTTGCGTGTATGCATGTATATATACACATACATACATACATACATACATATGTATATACACACATACACACACACACACACATATATATATATATAGCCTTTACTATTATCTCAAATAATGCCTTATTACTATCTCAATTATATACATGCAGTCGGAACCACAACACTGATTCCGATTACATGTATATAAGTTTAAATGAACATGTACATGTGAATTTACAGCTGACAACTCTGCAGACCACACACAAATGTCACAACTCACTCAATTACACACCTTCATTGATGCACATAACACACATTATACACACATAAATATTAATTTGAATGGCATATTTGTCTGGCCTCTACATGTAATTCTCTTAGTGGGAGGTACACCTCTTTTTCATGTTTTTTTTTTTATCTCCCTCTCTATTTTAGCCCAGCTGGGAGCATGTAATCTCTTTATGAGCAGCTCAGATCTGACAGACTTCAAAAGCTCAGTCTGATCACGCGCACAAACCAGCTTACAATCCCCTCAATTCCACATCTGATCTGGACTAAGCAGACAGCAGCTCCAGACACAGCTCTGAGTGCATGTGTGTGTTAGAGAGACAGGGAGTTACAGTAGGTGTGTTCATTCCATTTGCTATTCTTCTGCTTGACCTTCTCTCACTCTTTCACCCTATGCTATCTGTCCACGTACATTTGCACTAAGGGAGAGGTGAGGTAAGAGGAGAGATGTTTGTGCATGTGCGTGAGAGAGAGAGAGAAAGAAAGAGAGAGTGAAAGGGAAAGATAAAAAATGGGAGAGGAAGGACCCCTCGCTAGCTTCCACACCCACATCCATCATCCTCCTCAATCTGCCTTGTTAACGCCTGTCTGAAACTGATGAAAAAAAAAACACCAAGGCACAAAAGAGGCTGCCAGAGTACAGACCGCATCTGCTAATGCTCCAAATCAAAACAGCAGGATTGGCTTAAAACAGCCATGCAGGGACACTTTCATACAGATTGTAAGACCGAGTAAGTAAAGACAGAAAACACACACATGTAAACACTCACAGAAAAAAGGCATCTGATGCACTACATCAAATGTGACATTCCATTTCGGAATTGGGCTGGTATCATAGTACATTTTTCTAGGGCTGAAACCAATAAATATTTGCATTTTTGAATGTTCAATTACATTTTACTCTTTATTAATATCACAATTATTTATTAATGAAACTTGATATATTGATAACATTGGTTGAAAGCAAAGATATATACACGCTTGTATATTTATGGGTGAAAAGCACCAGTCATTCAAGAGGCTTTTTCCATTTTTAAATATTTTATTTATTGAACGTATTTTCTGGAATTTTCTGGAATAGTCATTGCAACCCTTCATTTTTCCATATCACTGGATATTGATAATTGATAATACCCATTTTTAGTCTGAATAGTATTTTGAACCCAGATGAAAGGCATATTGTGGTGTAATGTAGGCAGATCATAAAAAATAATCATAAATAAAAAATAAATAAATATTTTGGTCACACTTTGAGAGTCTCCTATAGCTTATCTACAAATGCAAAAACTAACTGGTGTTTATCAACAGGGTTAGTTTGCTTATGTTCTGAGTTGTAGTTAAGGTTAGTGTTAGGTTTAGGATTATATGTAATACCATGGATTACATTCAACTTAAAGTTTAGTTAAATTTAACAGACATTTAATTGAATGTTACTTAAAAATAAGGTGAGCATCTACAGCAAACTCTAAAAATAAAGTGTTACTAATGTTTCAGTCTTTTTTTCCCCACAATCTCAGTTGCTCTGAGATACTTCTCTCAAACTCATGGCCTTTTTTTTACTTTCTTTTAACGGAACACCATGATCATTTTATACATACTGAAAAAATTGTTCGCTGTTTCACTGCCCAAGCAACGAAGGCCTGCATCACTATTTTTTTTTTGTTTGTTTTGCTCTAACACACCTGAAGCAACTGTTCTGCTCATTTACGAAACCCTGAGTTGACTCAGGTGTGGAATGACCCTCAATGAGCCTCCAGGAAGTCACCATTCTATAGCAGATGGCCATGCTGCAGCAGCCTATAAAATTTTTACACCTCAGAGCTGATCCAGTGTAGTGTCCAGAATCGCAGCATAGCCAACTATTCTTAGCACCAAAATAGAAAATATCTTCCTTATTTCCAGTCTAGCTAGAAAATACAGCTGTGTTTGATTTAATTTTGTGCGAATGTGACACAGCACATCAAATGCGCTGTTTCCCTTTGACTAATGAGGCTAGATGAAGTGGAGCTTTGTGGGAGTGCGCTCTGTGGCCTTGGTTGACTAGGTTGAGGTGAACAGAGAGAGTGTTTGTGAAGTGGTGGTATCGGTGCTCTAGCGCCCACGATGGGGTACACAGTGGCGCTTTTCTCTGTCACCAAGACACGAATTCCCAGCTGGTACACTTCAAAGCCTCACTGAGTTTGACTTAAACTCTCCTGACAATGTGAGGAAATGAGTGCCTTGCTCCTTGTCTCCATGCCAACACACACGCACACCCACACACACACCCACACACAAAGTGGTGGAGATCAGAATTACGGAATGGTTTCTAATGTAACCACAAAGTAGTTTGCCATTGGCAAATAGAAATGCTTATATAATGCCTGAAACTACAGGCTTATTATTCAGTTACTAATCTTTAGACATGATATTCAGTAACAATTATAAATGATTTGGTAATTACTATAAAAGTAATATGTAACTTATGTAAGAGTGAGGGTGAGGAACTTAAATCTGGACTGATATTTGGTCTCTTAAAATTTAAGGAGTTTTTAAAAGCTGCAATAAAAAGCCAATAAAAGAAATTCTTTCTTGTGAAAACTTACATTGTTGAGCATGTATTAGACCGTTGAGGACAACAGAGACAGTCCTAGTATATGCAACAGTTGTCAGAACAAGGTATCGTCAAAATGGTGACATGCAATGTAAGTTTTCAAATGATGTAAAACAGGAAAACAGTCAGAAACAGGATAGATATAAGGTCCTAGTATAGCAAATAATCTATAGTCCATAGCCATGACATTACGTGACGCTGTTAAATACTAGTATTTTTTTGTGTGATACTGTTTAGCTACAGGACTGGCGACCTGTCTAGGGTGTATCCTGCCTTCCGCCCAATGACAGCTGGGATAGGCTCCAGCACCCCCCGTGACCAAGAAGGATAAGCGGCTTAGAAGATGTGTGTGTGTGTGTGTGTGTGTTTAGCTACAGTGTTCACTGGAAAAATGTTAATTATTCAAATTTAGTTGCACACAAATGAAATATATCAACACAATGGCCTTCTTTAAGTTTACATCAGGGGTGCACAACTTCAGTCCTGGATGTCCAGCATAGTTTGGTGATCTTGCTGCTCAAATTCAACTCATCTGTTAATTGACAGGCTTTGTGGGCATGTTTGAGTAAGGCAACTACCAAACTGCGCAGGATACTGGCTCTCCAGAACCAGTGTGCACCACTGGTTTATATGTTTTGGCAATTACTGTATTCATGTAATATATCTGAATCATGTCATTTTAAAGCACCATTTTTTTCAGTAAAGTTGATATGTGAAGGCTAAGGGACAGAGCAGGTGAGGTGAATGGGCCTCTGCTGAGTTTAGTGTTTATTCAGAGGGTCCCAGAAGGTAGTTTATAGTAGACTCACACACACTCTTCCCCCATGTCTCTCCATATGCACTAATGTCTCCATAGGGTAAAGGCATTCATCTGTGTTTGTATTTGCACGGGGATTAGTGAGTGTTTAGTCAAAAAGAGCTGGCCACATGTGAAGATCTGTGAAAGACACGTATGTTCATGTGTATCATCACTGTCGCAACTGGTAACTTTACAGAGAAAAGAAAAATGTTCTTAAATTAACACCTGTAACAAAAAAAGCTTGCTTTCCGCTTTGTACTGTTATATTTGTAACAAATAAATGTTGAAAAAAAAAACCTTCAAGTCAAGCATGGCTTTAATATGCTCTTCTCCATTAATTACATCAGTTCTGTTGCTGAATTTATCTGAAATGAGAAGAACAACAAACCAAAATGTATATTTTTATTTAGTTAACTACTATGTAGTTAATGTAATTTATTTAGTAAACTATCTTATTGAACAAAAAAGTACAATACTACAAATATAAATCTCATGTCATTAACATTTTTTGTTATCTTCAGAAGTTCCTTATGAAAAAAAAGAAAAAAATCACACTGCACCCAGCAATATAGGATTTGTCCATCTTTTCCATGGTGACAGAAAATATAATAAAAAGTGTTCATGATTCATTGTGTCAAGTGGTTACACACAAATTAATTATATTTTCTCAACACAAGTTTACATGTTTTGGCAATAACTGTATTCATGAAATGCCTCAAGTATTTTCTTGTTCAGTAAGGTAGTTTGTGAGATGAACTAAATAAAAATCTACATATATTTTGTTTTGTCAGCTCTCATTCTTTACATTTTAAACAAATGCAGCAACAGAACGTAAGTGATTAATGGAGAAGAGCAGATTAAAGCCACTCTTTGCATCTGCCTTGAAAGTTTTTTCTTTTTTTATTCAACGTCACATTATGTGTGACAAATAGACCAGCAGAAACTGAAAAAGGGAAGTTTAATTATGCATGCTGATATGTTGGCTTCTGGCCAATGTGCACATGCACCCTCCGTTACTCCTCAATGGCGGCAGATTTAAACGAGTTTCAGGGCCTGTCGTTTTATTCTCAGAATGGATCATTGTTAAGACAGCCAATTTAATAAGGTTAAGATGTTTCTGTGTATACATGCATACTGTTTTGATAAGTTGTGTTGGTATCTGGGTGGAGTACAAAGCGATAAGAACGTTGTACGTATTCGAGTGTAAGAGTTCACATATCTGCTACACTTACATCAGGCCTTGTTCAACTTATTAAAAATCAAATTGCCCCAACATCCAAGCAAGCTTTCCCCATTAGCCTGACAATGCCCTCGGCCAGACTCCCAGACATACGAGAACACTTCAAAGCACACTGGGGTGAATGGACTCTGTGTTTTTTGGAGAGGGGGTCCTGATGGTCCATCCCCCCACCTAAAGGAACCTGGTCTGGACATCTCACTGACCCATGGAGGAAGGAAAATAGAGGAACAGAGAGGGATGAGAGGAGAACAGAAGAAGAGAACAGATGATATAGCAGCTGGTGGAAAAAAAAAGCACAGGTGCTTTTTGTCGGCACAAAGTATAAAACACAGCTTCGCTCTCAACTAATACCATTCAAGTCAGTGGTTGACTGTAATATGTAACGTTTGCGTGCTGTCGTTAGTACCCATGTTTTGACAGATGCAAATGGGAAAGCCCACATGCGGATTTTGTTCTGGCATTTTCTGAGGTGAAATCATGCAGTGCTGCGGTGTTTGCTATGTAGTTGCCATTTTTTCTATGTAGTAATCAGCAATTCATCATGGGCTCCGAAATCATACCATATGATGAAGGGGAATCTGGATAATATTTCAATTTTCTGACGTTAATACAAAACACTCTCGTTTTCTCCTCTCTGTCCTTGTGGCTGGGGTCAGACAAATCAGGTTTGAAAATAGAGCTATTTCTCAGAATTTCAAGCATATGCCAAGTGCCATGCTGACAAAAAAATCCTCGCTCCTAATGGATCATAACATCTTGGAGACCTTGATGAGTTTCTGCAACATTGCAAGGAAATGGTTATACTGCTTTAGCAGGACCTCATCTGTGTCTCTGCGGTGCCAAAGTGACATACGATACCTTTCCTCTGCTAATTGCAGACAGCATAGATTCCATGGATGAGGAAAGACGTTGGGGAAGTGAGGGTCATTCCACTAACGACAACACCAGGCATGGGTCTGACCATACTCTGAGATCAGAGAGCAGCTTTCTGCTTCTAAACGGAGCAATGCACCTCACGCAGCTGTTGCAGAACAATGATAACCTGGGTCGTCCAATGACATAAAGACTATGTGGTTGGCCTATGGCAATGTAAAGGTAAGTAAGATGGCAACATCAAAACACATTAAGACATTTTCACAATATGAGATGTGTAATTCTAAGGTTAGGTATTCTCAGGTTTGTGAACAATTTGGACTGGACAAAGTGCAAAAGTAACAAAACAGCAGTTCCCCACTTTAAAACGGCTATAAAAATTAGCTTTGTAATGCTTGCAAAAATAAACTATTTAAGAAGAATCAGGAGGAAAAATCAAACAATTGGCAAAAATAACTGATTAATAAACGATTACATAATTGCAATGACATAATTGGCCAACATCCCATCAGCTACTTGTTACTATGCAATTTATGCCGTTACTATATACTGGTTACTACTGCTGTTTGCAGACTCTTTATAATTTGAAGTTTTAAAACTACAAATTCTATAGTAAACAGTAAAGAGTACAGTAAGTTTATAGTTTGTAATGAGACACACAGTTGTTCTTTGTTCTAGAAGGACTGGCAATGCACTTGAGGTGTTTCCCACATATGATACACATACTTTGCCCAAGATATACTCAATTTTTTATAGCAACAATAACATATCGTTACACTGCCCACCCTACTGCAGTGGTTCCCAATCACGGTCCTGGCATAAACCCGCTCTTAGGCCTGTCACAATTATTACACACTTACTTGAGCTGATCGCACCTTTCCATTTGTCACTTTCACAAACATATGTTCATGTCACAGCAAACAGAATGGAAACTGAGTGTTTTTATCTCTTGGGTTGACATTAATGCATGTTAATAAAAGAAAGCAGAAAACACATTTATAGACACATCAGGGATCTTACGAAAACAACAAAAGTTTAAATATCTGATCAGTGATTTAGAGGGCTGCTGTAAATAATGTTTGTTTATTTGATGTGTGTTAATAGTGCATTTAGAGGGCAGCAATGAATAATGTTTGTTTATTTGAGCTTATGCTGTGTTTGTTGTCAGTTTGGAGCTACTAAGCATCGACACCTAGGAAGCAAGTTAGGACATAAATCAGCCGATTTGGCCACTTTAGGTGTGTACTTTATTCGCTGCATGTAATAAAGAAAAAGGACAACTGTTAATTGTAACTATTTATGTGGCAATTATTCCTCAGCTGAAAATTTCATGATCATGACAGGCCTACCTGCTCTGCATATTTTAGTGTGTTTGTCTCTACACTAACACACCTGATCCAACTAATCAGCTAATTAACAAGCCCTGTCTGAGCTGTTGGTGCGTTAGAGCAGAAAAACAATAAAATATGCAGGATCAAGGTTTGGAGCCACTGGTTTGTGGAATGTTTGTTTCCTGCTGTAAGGCTTGGAGGGGGGATGTGATGGCAAACTGAGAGAGGGTTTAGAAAAGGACAGGAGGAACGGGGAGTGGTTGGTGGGCGAGAAAGTCGGCACAATTTGTCT
Organism: Piaractus mesopotamicus; assembly: GCA_023558415.1. NCBI lineage: Eukaryota > Metazoa > Chordata > Actinopteri > Characiformes > Serrasalmidae > Piaractus > Piaractus mesopotamicus. Next base: position 5,425 of record JAILXH010020555.1, on the reverse strand, counting down.
TCAAAAGAATTCCTCCACTTGGCAACTCTGTATACACTAATATTTTAAGGCCTGAATGATGGGTCAGGTTTTATGTCTGTACTAGAAAAACATAGTGTCTGTGCTGAAAAGTTGGAAACTTGGTGGATAATTTGTAAATTGCACGTGTGTTATGCAGCAAACTGCAGCCTACCTTGGGTGAACTTATACTACAATTGAAAAGTCTAGAATAAACAGTAAGAGTAGAATACTAGCACTTTACAACTTCAAAGAGTCCAAATAAGCTGTAGCAAATTAAGCTGCACTTGATTCTCAAATGACTGAGAAAGTTACATTAATAAAATTAGTATTCAGAATGTTTAATTCAGAAAGCGATTATCAAATGTTGATATAAACAGATATTACAGTATTTTTTTATATCATTTAATAACTTCTTGTTGTTCTCAGAGAGCTAAACATCTAAAATAAATCTAATAAAATTATGCTTTGGTGTCTAGTTTATAATATTTTAGTTTTCAATAACAAAACTGTCTAAATTATTACTGGATAAAAATATATATTACAATAGAAAACTGCACTTTTTGAGAGGTAACATATAAGTGTACAGTGGCCCCAGTAAGTATCTGGACACTTTATCCATTGGTTAATGAGGTTCTTTAGGTTACTTCATAAAATGTTTAACAAACTGATGGTAAACTCTTTGTGTGGAGAAATCTGGAGAAAATTCCAGCCAGCCTGCACTATGGGTACTGTAAAGCACAGAGGAGGAAAAGCCTAGGGCTGTTTTTCTTACAGTGGTGTCTGTAAGCTTGTGTTCATTGATAGGATCATGAACTCAGAAATGTACAAAGCCATTTTAGACATTTAGACATCTGCAAAGAAATCTGCAAAGAAATTGCTCAAACAATAACAATCTGAAAGACACAGGTCATCCTTCTGAAAGGTCTTGGAACGGTTTGTTTAAAATAAAGGCCACTTGCTTTGACATTTTGTTTCCTAACACATTTAACTTAAAAAGTATGGCATAGATGTCCAAATACTTTTTGGGACCACTGTATACGTATGCATGAATGGGTGTTTTTTTATAGTTTTGAAAAGTGGTGAAAAGGCACGATACTGTGGTTTGTCCTCTAACACTGTACAGTTGGAAAGAATTAAGCTTCGTACATTGTTTTCCCCTAAGACCACCCTGCCTGTCTCATGCATATCTCTCTCTCTTTCTTTCACTACTTACATGATTCGTCACTTTGTGAAAAAGTGAAAGAAAAAAATTGGGAACACACCATTTGCCTCATACTTTATGCTATTGTTAAACCATTCATTCACTTCATACATCCTTGGGCCAAACCTTTGTTCAAGTGTTCAGTGTATTATTATTCTTCGCTTTAAACAAATCGTCTCCTTTGGTTATGTCTGAATGTCAACTTCAGGCGTGAAAGACGCCCATCACTTCATGAGAGAAAAAAATCACTCCAGTTTCCCTCAAAACCGCACTGTGGTTTCTGCCCCGAAAAATAGTTTCCTCCCCAAAAGGCATTCCGTCAGCTCTCATAGTGAGAAAGACAGAAAGGAATCATGGTTCTAAGAAATAGTAGGGATATGAAAGAGCGAGCGAGAGAGAAAGAGAAAGAGAGCACCAGTCAAAAGTTTGGATACTACTCAGAGAAGAGTTTATGGTTGTTTTCCGCATTTCAGAATACTAAGTGCATCAGTTTCCCCTACATTTATTTTTAGGCTGTATGCTTTCAGTACTGACTGCCTTACACTTCATAATAGGTCAAACAATAATTTGCATACATTTCTGTAGAAACGTATTATATAGTATTAACAGTACCTTGAAAAATACTATGGGAAGCTGGCTGCTTGTGTCTGCACACATGCAGCAAGGAGGAGCAAAAATGCAAAACAGCAAAAATTCTGTGATTAAAGCTTACTGTGACTACATGCTAGAAGACTATGCTGCTCATTCTGCCCGCACCAGCTCGACTCTGTACTGTACATGGGATCTGAATTTAGTGCATTTTTTAAGATTATCCAAAACAATTTGAAAAAAAAAAATTATTTTGCCCAAAATAATACATTAAAACTGAATGGTAGGAAACAAATTAGCCTGCCAGTTATATCCTGTCTGTACCTCATCCAAGCTGGGCGGCAAGCGAGTTTGGCTGGGTGGGCCTCCTGGCCTATATTATTGTAGGTGAAATGCTGTGAAGCCAACAAATCCATAAAACAACTCCTGTAGAACTATGCAGTGACCAAACAAGTGTCACACAAATCAAGCTACCTTCTATTTTATATTCTTTCAGAAAGTAGTCCCCTCCTCTTTGTCGTGATACAGTCTTGAGCTGAGCACTTATTTGCTGCTGAAAACTATGTTTGGAGCATCTACAAATATGTCTATTTTGAAAATAAATTCATAAATTTATGAAAAAGTATGAACAGATACAAGCAAAGAAACTTCACTTTTTGTATTTATCTTGTCAAGCAATGGGCCTCAAGATTGCATAATACTTATTTAAAACCAAATCCGGTAATATTTACATTTCATAATTAACCATAATTCTAAATGTGTTCAATATTTTTTTTAATCAAAATATTCCAGTTTTCAAATTTGTAACAAATAGTTTTACATATACAAACATCCCTTTTTTGCGATGGATGTCCCACAGATTGCATTAGAGAGATGTGCTGTAACATTGTGTCAGACAAGGAGACAGATTAATCTGACTGTATTTTTCTTAACAAAGGCATGACCAAAGTCCTTACTCTTTTTGATGTCTTTGGGATGACATGATTTTGTTTCTAGCCAAATATCATGTCCATCACTAAGTAGCTTGTTTTATGATAAAACGTTTTGTTAAAATAAAATTAATAAAAATAAGTGCATAACTCCTCAAGAGTGTTCTAGAGTTCTGAGGTGATTTAAAGGGTTGATAAAAGACAAAGTTTCCGATTACTAATAAGGACACGAATACCAACATAACCAAGGAGCATTTGAGTATTATTCGGGCCAGCCTACAGATGTGGCCAAGTCTGTGATTTGTTGGTTTGTTTGATGTGAAGTTTCAGGCAGTCAGTGTTTATATCAGTGTGTTCTTTCAAAGTGATTCACCTGGAACGTAGAGACATGGGGTCTTCAAAAAAACCTTTACACACACACCCCTCTTCTATGTCTGTCTGGCGATCCCTGGTGTTTTTCTTTCACTCTGCATGTCTTCCCACCCAACTGTGTGTTTGTTAGCCTGTCACGCTAAGAAGCACCATAAAAGTTGAAAGATTTAGAAGCATATTAGGACCCTCAACGTGACACTTGTGGGGCTTTTAGCAAAAGTACCGGCACTATCTTATCGTAGCCTTTAGTAATTTGCTGTGAATTAGGGCTGTCTGGTTTACCACTACCAAAGAGATGCTGATTCTCCTCAGTTTCCACTCTTTAAACAGCAAATCAATCATTCCAAAAGAGCCCTGTTTTATTGCTCTCGTTGGCTCCACATTAGATAGACGGACGAGGCGCTGCCATATGCCACATGGTGCTTCAGAAAGAAATAGCGCATCAGTCACCAGCAAACGCCTTTTAACACATCTCCAATAATGAAGTGTGGTTAGCCTGTAAGCGGATGTCAAACACGCACACGGCCACAATAACTTGAGAAAATGAATTGCTAATGACAGCTATTACACTGTCAATCCTCTGAGGGATAGGCAGCTTTTTCAACTCAAATCGAAGAAGCTGTGCAAAATTAGTGTTGCCAAAATTTTAAACACTGTTCATTAGTCTATTAATCAATCATTGCATAAACGCACACACATTCACATTGGTAACTGGACACATTTAATCTTATATTAAATATGAAATTTACTACATATAATACAAACAGCATAATTTTTCACTACAAATTAAACTATGTATATTTTAACTATGTGCATCGTATTAAAAACTAGTGCTATTACTGGTATTATAACCATATTATTTATGAACCTAACTACTTTCACTTAAGCTGTGTCAGTGGTGCAGCATCTGGGTTTGCAGGGTATGCACTCACATACAGGCCCGTGCTTTGGGGGGCCAGTGAACTGTCTCAGCTTCATATGTCTGCAGTGGGTAACTGTGTCTTCCATACCCTGGCTCACCTGTGTGTGGCGTGAGTGACACAGAATGTCTTGCTTTTCATTTCGGTGCCCATGTTGTCAGGTTCACTTGGGACACGCGACATAGTATAGAACTGCTGTTACATCTACACAGTCAGAAAAAAGGGTGATGTACAGGGTCATTTTTGTTCATAGTACAATGTACATGTTCCCTCAAAAGTATGACAACGCTCTTAAGGTCCAGTTGTGTACCTGATACGAGTTTTAAAGGAAGGTTTACCTCAACTTATTTATTCTCCCAGGGAAAAGGAACACATTTGTACCATTTTGTAGCCTATTGTTTAAATAGAAAAATAAAATTAAGGAGACAGGAGTCAAGATGTATGAGCGTATGAGCCAATGCAACTTAAAAAATATAATTGCAATAGAATACAATACAACTATGTTCTCTAACTAAAGGTACTGAAGACTGACACTTGAAGGTTCCACTCCAGCGACAGTTTAGCAGCTTTTTTCCTGAGAAGTCAAGCCTATTTTTTTCATGTGCCGCATGCACCATGCAGCGAAATAAACTATGAAAAACACTGAAAATGAAATAAGAAACTGAATTAAAAATGTCAAACCACGAATTCTACAACTTATGGCTGAAGTACCAGTTAAACATTGTGTGAACCATATGCATTTTCTAGTCATTTTTTACACATGAAACAGTTGAACAATCACATTGCAGAAAACTGCACATGGCTATATGAGCTTTTTATAAACTTCTTGATAAGCAAAGTAAAACACGTGATTTGACTACTTATACATTTAGAAAACTGCACCACTAGACAAATGCTGAATATGAAAATGGGCAGCATATGCAATGTGTAGCGGCCAGGCTGCAATACATATGTGTGTAACAACACCTCTTGAGCATTTCTCATGAATATAAAATTCCAAATATGGCCAAAAGATGTGTCTGCAGAGACTTACAAAATACTCTAACAGAATAGTGTGTTGTTTTCTACCCATTTCCAAAGCCAATAAATAAATAAATAAAAAGAATATTCTGAATGGTGAAACCACACACACATTAACGAAGACATTTCATTAATAATTTCAGTGAAGTCTGTACCATCTTGCTTTTAGATTTAGAATATTTTATATGTGACATTTTGTGTTAACAGCCTGTGTGATTGTTAAGAGTTCTCAGTTAGCATGTAGGTTAAAACTAAAAAGTAACACCTGACGCCCCATCAAGCATATAGTTTGTTTTCTACCAATAATATAATGACTTTAGGCTCTATGTAGGGCTGAACTGGGGTATATATATATATATATATATATATATATATATATATATATATATATATAT
>JAILXH010020540.1:28897-42325 GCA_023558415.1 Piaractus mesopotamicus | reverse complement strand
ACAGAAAGAGAGAGAGAAACAGGCCGGATGTTAGCAAAAAAAAAAAAAAAAAGCAGCATGACCAGACAGGACTTGTCGGGACGTTTTGAACACCTGGTCCAAAGTGTAAAGCCACACACCCCAGTTGTTTCCTAAGGTATGTCTGCTCTGCAATGACTTCACTTTGGGGGCTATTTCTGGCAGCACCACTTCTTACAGCCCACAGAAGAAGAACAGAAAAAAAATTCTGGAGCATCTGTTCAAATTCTATTTGGTTCATATCATCTCATGACTTCAGGGGGGAAACAGGGCGTCACGCAGCCAACATGATCTAATCCTTGCCATTACCTTCTCAAGTCCAGAAAGTCTGCTTTTTGTAGACCTTGCCTGAACAGCACTGTAAAATGCAGAGCTTCCTGCTTTTCTGCGATCGCTGCATTTTGCCATCTGGAGAGTGTGAGGGGCCGTTGGCAGAAGCCCTGATCTACACACTCTCAAGGCCTCGTAAAGTGGATGTGGAAAGGCTGAGTGAGTGGTTGGATGTAGCTCATGGCCACTCACCTCTTTCTCCACGGTGGGCACTGTGGCATTGATAGCACTGTACAGCAGCATGTAGCCGGTGGCACCGGATGCCTGTTCCCATTTCACCCGCATGCTGGTCAAAGCCTCATCATACACAGTCATGCTCTTCACAGCAGGCAGGGGCACTGCGGAATCAAGGGGAAATCTATGAGATACACCTGGATAACCATGCTATTCCTTAGATAGAACCTGTACTGTGTCAGCATCTAACCGTATTAGATGGACAATGCATCATCAATGCATAGGTGGACAACCACACTGTATCATAGCTGTACCATGCCGTAGTTGAACAACATGACTGTGTGGTGGATAAAAACTGATCTATATACAAATTGGTAGAGCAAATCAGCAGGAAAGCCCACTGTACTGTTCCACAGTTGGATAACTTTAACATGCCATAGTTGTTTAGTTACGCAGGATTGGTTAGTTGAAGTTAGGATAGTTATATGGGTAGGGATGATTTAGATTAAGTGTGGGCAGTGGACCCTAGGTAACCTTTAGAAGTCGTTATCACCAACAATAACAAAGGCTTATTGTAACTTTATGTTAATTATTTCTTACTCGTAGCCTATTAAAACAAGTAGAGAAACTGTGCTCAAAGTTGTGCTCACTTTCAACCCATATCATATTTATCTGTGTGTTTTTGCCATGTTTTGTCATTTCTTCAAATCAAAAGAAAACAAAAACAGAATGTATACAGAATGTAAATGTAATTCATAATGTAACTGTATAATAAATTATACAATTATGTATTACATATCTTTTAATAATAAAAAAGGTAAATAATTAAACAACACTAATAACTTAAATATAATATAATATATAATTGCAATAATAACTAGAATAGAAATGATTTCTAAGTTTTAATTGCCTAAGTGTTCTAAGTTTGATATAGGTGAAAGGGTATGTATTATATATGTATCATTGGTATAGCTGGTTACCATATCAAGCCAGTCTTTCTACCATCAAAACAAAATTCAACTTTGTCTTTAGAGCACTGCAGCTTCTGAGTTCTTTGAGAGAGCCATGTTTTTTTACTCGTGAAACTAGAGACACTGAGCTAAATAGCAAGTTCCAATTTGTCAATGCAGACCATTTCCTTCCATTATCAAATTGCAAATTAATTTTCTAGAAAAAACGTCTTTGAAGACAAAAGTTTCAAAAGCATGTCCAAATCACCTAAATCAAAGATGTTGGATGAAACTTGATCTGGATACTAATGACAAAACAAACAATGCACCAGGCAGCATTTCAAACTCTCTGTTCCTTCTACAGTTTTAAAGGACAATTTCAGTTTTAGTTGTCCTTAAGTCTATAAATTTATGTGGATGATGTGGAAATGGTTAACAATGACAAACTAGGGATACCTTAGATTGCTTCTAAAAATATTTTAATTCTTTATCATCCTAGATATTACAGCTGTCAACAATTTCAACAGTGAATACCTTCTTTGTTAGGATTGTTATTTTGTACATTTAGCACACAACTTAACTGATTCAACGAAGATTAATCACCTTCAAATGAAATGTGATGCTCATTCAGCTAATTAATTTTTTAAATATAATAAAACCGTAAAATCACTTTTAGTTGACTCAATATTTAATTTTTACAGTGTGGAGATCTGTGCCAAGAAATCATAAGAACAAAACAGGGAGTACATTGGATCAAGACAGATGACGTGCATGAACATGGATATTAATTTCAGACACTAGCACTTGCTGAAGATAACACTGTTCTGAGAAAAGATTAGGGAAAAGATAAGGGGAACCATATAGTTTTTGGCATTTCTTACATTATTAGCCCCATAATCCCAATCTAACACTTTAACTTTATGTAAAGAGGCTTGGCACCACAGCTTAATGGGCATCCAAAAAGAATGCTGTGACAAGCCTTCATGCCCACATCACACACTTCAACAGAGTTTAACACATGAGTGCTGAGAAATGCAGCCACACATTACAAGCAGCGGTTGCTCAGGAGAACGATGATCCAAGCTGGAGTGTTAGCTTAAAACGTGTCCATAAAGAAAGCCACAATGACCTAAGAACACTGTCACGTCCAAGTGGCTCAAGACGAAACAATGAAAGTGATTTTTTTATTATACTGGTCCTTGATAGGTCTTGTAATGGCCATTATAAACACACTAGTTAAGATATTCAAAAAGGATTTGCACAAACCATAAAATGGAAGGGCAATAAAAACTTTCATCATTCATCTTTATATCATGTAAAATTACCTAAATTTTCTTTATCGGCTCCTAAATACACAGACAACATTGACATCACAACATTCCCCTGCATGCCTAGATGAAGATATAAGATTTCTGTGGCTCACTAATTTTATTTAAAGTAGGATAAAGGAGGATGAGTGGGAAAATTGGAGTGAGTTAGACAAACAGCAGAAAGGGGTAAAAGTTTGCGCAACTTACAGGTGGTTTCTGTGCCTTTGAGAGGCTCACTGCTGTCATCTCCAATCACAGAGAAGACATTGACCACATACTCAGTCATGGGGGTCAGGTTGCTCAGCACCACAGTGTTCTCCTCACCGTCCACATACACCTGCGCAATATCAAAATAAATAAACCTGTCAACTTGGGGCTACATGTGGATAATAGAAGATGAGAAAGAGATAACGTGACCAGAAAACGACCTCACGATCTTGGAAATAGCCATTTGGTAACTGGACAGTTCTGGAATCTTTGTGAGACTTTTTCCAGTGCGGGAAGACTGATATTTGATATACTGCACACTTGGACCTCAGTATGAATTTGAACCATTAAATACCATTAAATAACAGTAGCTGTTTCCACTGTAAGAGATCTTATGAAGAGTAAAACTGAAGTGTAACCACTTATGTAACACTTAATTAGCAATGCCACATGTTGCTCTTGCCCTGCCCCAAAACCTGATTTTTACAATGTCTCTAATGGGCCTATGGAAAACCATGGTATATATTAATGGAAAAAAATAGTTCAAACATATGAATATGGTGGAAAAAACAGGCATTGTAAATCTGTATAATCTGGCTGTTCCATAAACATAGAACAGGCTGTTTGTATAAGTGGTTTTATGTCTTTTCTTGAAGAGTCTGAGTGAACTCCTAGTTTCCCATGGCCTATTCACCATGAAACTCTCTACTTACACTTTGTTTTTAATTACTTCTCACATGTATCTGACTGAAACAAGCAAAGAAATTTTGAAAGTACGGATTCTAAACTTTCACTACATACCACATTGGCCTTTCTAAGTGCAAGAGATGTTATATTATTATGACTTAAATTTAAAGTTAGTTTTGTGTGTAGTATAGCTATGCCATTTTTTTTTTTTTACATTTTCCCCATGTTTTCGAAAGTGTAATTCAAGTGCAGATTAAAAAATGTACAACTGTACACTGAATGTAGTTAAATATATAACTATGTAATTTGTTATGTGATTAACTGATTATAAATAAATTGTATTGCAATAAAACATTAATAATTCTCAACTTCTCATTGCTAATGAGTGCAAAGTGCGAAGAAGGATGTTACAGTTGTGAACTGTTGTGTAACTCTCACCACTTCAGTCTTGCCTCCAGCCACAGGGACATACTCAATGCGGAACCTCTCCACAGGCTCATCAGGAGGGAGCCAGGTGGCTCTGAAAGAGTAATGGGTCACCTCCGACGTCTCCAGGTTTGTTGGAGTCCCTGGGCCTGTGTCTTGTTTATGAGCAAGCAACAGAAAATGTGAACTGGTGTGTCAAGCAGCTCTCAAACTGAGAAATATGTGAGCTACAAATCTACCCCAGGCGTATTAGTTTCTTAAAAAGGCTAAGCTGGCCATATATCAGCTGGTAAGGCCTGCTTCAGGATATGCTGTAAGCCTCTGTACTTTGTGCTAAATTACCGTTTTCCTCCAAAAAGGTTCCAAGCTCAACCTAAAGTCTCTATCATAGAGATGCAACACTTCTGTATAAGTTCATCAAATTCTACTTGGAAAAAAAAAGAAGCTGGCAAAAAGGCTTGAGTGGCAGCATCCACAGTGGTTGGGAAGCACAGATCAGCCAAGCCTCTTTGCCTCCTTTTACAGTCTTATTCTGTCATTAACAATGCAGTAGATGCATTCTCAGCATCTGCATCGAAGTATAATCCATTAACTGTCTGGCATTCCAACACAAACTCGACACAATACAACAGCATTATTACCAGTATCAATAGTCTATAGCATGTGGAAAACAGCTTCAAGCCACACTTTAACCTTTAAATAGCAAAAAAGTGGCTATTTTGTTTATTATGCCTATTATGTATTCTTCTCCTTTAACATGATTTCTGAAAGCTGTTATTGGATATAATAAATTGCTTCGATCTTTTGTGTAACATTACCATTTTGACTGAGCTAACAAATGTGGTTTTTGATACGATAATAATACCTTAGCTGTCTAATGGGTCCCCCCTAGTACTCTGGGGCAAATTTTAATAAAAAAGCCAAAGTCTCTTTGTCTTGCAGATAACAATCTAGATAAGACAGTGTTAATCTTGAGGATTTTTAAATGGCACATGCATGTAGATGTTACCTGGTCCTTTGACACTGTTGCAGAGATTAACCGTGAGGTCATCCACAATGTCCAGAAGGAAGGAGAAATCAGCAACATTGTACATGTGGATCTCATCCGGGTCAGAGGCGATAGACCTCAACTCGTTCTCATCAGCGTTCTTCACACCTGAGTGTCAAACACAACCAGAGTGTCTAATGCCTAACCATGCTCCATTAAGGTGTGATGACAGAACTTCCAGATTACAGATTTATGATACACTGAGCAATCTCTGAATGTTGGTGGTAAATTAAATTCTATCAGCTAAAGCATTCATCACATACTTATCACTATACAACATTTATCTAACAATAAACAAGCGTACAGACAAAATTCAGGCTTTAAGATGCCTGCTAGTACTGTTTGTAGCTATGCAACAAACATATGAGGCAAAGGTGGGATTATTTATTGATGCAAAGTTGCATGATAAATTCATTAGCATCATGGCACCAGTGCAAAACTAAAGGAAAGCAAAGACACCAAATTTTTTTGGCTGACGAACTTCATTTGGAGAGACATTTGTGCACAGGTTATTTTTTACTGACTTATAGTTTTTTTGTGTGTCTGTCAACTTTATGGAAAGTTCCGCTTAAGAAGCAGCTTAAATATTCACCAGTTTAAAAACAAGAACAACTGAGAAGTAGTATTTCTTCAACAAAGTGAACTGACACCAATGAATTTGGTACATGTGAAATTGTGCTCATACATATGTCACCCACCAATTGCGTAAAGTTCAATGCCCTCGCTCCGCAGGTTCTGAGAGCTGATGATGATATCATCCTGAGACTTGCCGTCAGTAATGAGGACACCAATTCTACGAGAGTCAGGCCGAAGACCCACGTTTGGTTTGAAGTTGTTCTGGAGGATGTAGTTCAATGCCAGACCTAATGACGAGCAGGGCATAAGAAGAAAGAGAATCAAAGTTACCGTTCATACCATTGCAAAAAAGACGTCAACATGCATTGCAATGAACTACCATATGCCTCTAAGGGAAACTTGAATAAAACTAGCCCAACATATCGAATGGCTCTATATCAGTCGCTACCATAGCAAAATTTCATAACAATATTTGAAAACACCTGTTGTCCTTTGCAGTGTTTCAATATTTAGTGATAAATGCACAAATTGGTCCAAAATTACTTTTAAGTCTTTACATTAGATACATTTACAGATGTTAAGAAAGTTTTTTTTTCTTTCTATAGTAAACTTAAAGTTACCTTTTCAGATATACACTGTAGCCACTGGCTAACATAAAGCAAGGTGTGATACCTGTCATGGTATTTCCTCCTTTATAAGGCAAGTTGGCCACGGCTTCCAGGAGGGCTTCCCGGTTTGGATGCGCATTGAGATGCCATTCAGTCTTGGGATCTCCACTATACTGAGCCAATCCTGAGAATCAGGCAGGGTAGATTTCATTTTTTAACACATTTACAGGAAGCACCACTGCAAATTCCACGTAATAACTCAATTTGGGGCCCAGACTAAAGCTCTCACATCTGGCGTCCAGAAGTATTATTGTCTTTGCAATAAATCCATTCTTTTACCAGTACTCCAACTTTCTCCAGCAAACCAACCCAACACACTGGGCTGGTGCCATGCTTGTGGAAGTCTCTAGAATGTTTTAACCTATTCATACTATTCTAGAATGTTCTTCTGCTGATCATACTGCTCTAGAATGATCTTCTCCATTCATACTGTTCTAGAATGTTCTCCCTTCATTCACACTGTTCTAAAATGTTCTTTTTCATTCATAATGTTCTAGAATGTTCTCCCTCATTCATGCAGTTCTAGAATTTTTTTCCTTCATTCATACAGATCTGGAATGTTTTTTTTCCATTCATACTGTTCTAAAATGTTCTCCTGCATACAGTGTTCTAGAATGTTTGTCTTCCATTCACAATGTTCTAGAGTGTTCTTCACCTACTCATACTGATTTCAAAGGTTCTTCCTAATTCACAGATTCAAAATGTTCTTCTTCCATTCACACAGTTCTAGAATGTTTTCCACTTTCTCACTTATTTTCATGGCTCTAAAACACTACTCTTCAACCTGTTTTTGAATATTCTCCTTCATTCATACAGTTCCAGAATGTTCCTCTTCCATTCATTTTATTTGCACTGTTCTAGATGATCTTCCAGTCATGTTATTCTAGAATGTTCTGCATTCATTCATATTGTCAATTCACAGTATTGTAGAATGTTTTCTTATTCACACTGTTCTTCAGTGTTCTTCCACAAAGTGTTGCAGTACGTTCTCCCCCATTTACACTGATTCATTTGGCTTGTCAGTTCTTGTTCTGGAACACTTAAAAGTTGACCGCCATCATTAGAATATTGGTGTTTGCTGGGGAAGGTTGGATCATTGTCCCATGGCCTGAAACAAGCACCAAAGCAACAGGAGGCCTTACCGATCTGAACCTTGTCAGGGCCAATGTCGAAGACGCCCACCATACGACCGATGAACGAGCGGATGGTTTTGAAGTTCACGCGGCCAATGCTCCAGGATCCGTCCACCAGTAGGACTATATCAGCCTTGGCTGTGGTTTTACACTGAGCATCTATGGAAGATGAAGGACACCAGTCACACAGAGAGAAAAAGCCAAGAGACAGTTTCAGAAAGATCCGTTCAAAAAGTTAGATTCAGTTCAAAGGGAAGATAAATGTGAGAGGAACCAATAAGAAAAACAAAAAGCAGAGGACAAACAATACAAAGGTCAATGCTAAAATAACAATGTCCAGCATGGCCACACTTAATAAACATATCATAAGTTGATAAAATTTTTGTTTTATTTCTTTTCTTGAAGAATTCAATTGAAGTTTGCACAAAGATTTATGTCTTCTTTCCCCTCCCCACATCTTTCTCTGCTGTATTCAGTCCCCTCTGGCCTCCGGCCCTGGAGGCCATTTTAGCTGGAGTTGACACGGCTTCTTTCTCTCCAAACAGAAGAGGGTCTCTGCATGAGTGAAATACGAGCAAAGCTCTTTCTGAGTTATGGTGCATTCCTTCTTCATACGTTTCTTTTTTTCATGGCTCCAGACACCTGCAAAGTGGCGTGAGATATTCCACTTTGTTTCTCCACTCACTGAAGCTCCAGTGAGTCTCTGCAATTGAAAACAGTTTATATCACACTGAATCATCCACCACTACATTCAGTCAGAAAAAAAGAAGCCTGCCTGCTGTGTGACAGTTTTAGATAGGGATGTCCTGATCAATTCCTAGTCCTTTAAAATCCATTAAAGTATGGTGTAATAAAGACGGATCAGCTGTATTTTTGTAAATAATGCCGCAACACTTAAATACAGTGTGACCTTACTTATTAGATTGTCAGCTACTAAAATGCAAAAAGCTACAGTGAAATCACTTCATTTTAGTGTTGATTTAATGTATTTTGGTCTAATATGATCACAGTATTTGTTCTTTTCACATTTTTTAATGCACTGAGTGAGTATTGCACACAATAACCCTGATATCCCTGTTGGGCTGTTTTGTTTTCCATTTTAAAAAAGGTTAACAGTGCAGACACATTGCTTCTGAAAACATGCTACAAGTGCTACAAGTGAACTGAAAACATGCTACATCTCAATATCAGTGACGTGAAACATGTTGTTCCATTTAAATATGCTGAGATCAGCCCTTTCAGATCACCCCTAGTTTTAGGTGTACATTTAGGTGTACATTTGGATCCTGTGAAGCCCATAGACGTAAAACGCACTGCACTTCTAAATCCCTGTTTTTAGCTCATCTCTGCTGGTTGTGTCCAAAGAGCATATAAGGGTTTTGTTAGAAAAAAAGAGGTAATAAAAAAGAAAATGCACTCCAGTGTTTCCTGGTTGGCCATTAACAGCAAAATAGCAGGTCACCCCTGCAGAGAGCTGTTTCCACTGATTTAGCCCAGCAGCAACTCTTTATCTATACGTGGCTGTGGTACCCCTTGAGAGGAGAAGTCACAATTGAACGTTATGGAACATAAGGGCACCATATCTGCTCTTTATAACAGCAGGAATTTATGCCCAGGGTCAGCATCTCTCTAGGCTCTCATAGCAGAACCATAACATTTTCCTAGCTGCCTGCTGGGCTGGGAACCAACGAGAGGCTAGCAAAATCTCTCTCTCGCTCTCTTTCTCTTTACCTCACCCTCTCTTTCTCCTTCACCCTCTACTTTTTCTCCTTCCCTTTCTCTCTCTGCCCCCCCAATTCTGTCTCCTTCCTTCTCTCTCTCTCTCTCTCTCAACTGTTAAACAGCTCTAACTGAAAGCAGAGCATTTTTCCCCGTCATGCTTTCTTACAGCACTAAGGAATTAAAGAGTAATCACAATGAAGCACAACACAAAATGTTTGTATATCAAGGCGTTATCATGTCATTTGTGTATTCATGTTTTCATAATTATAGATGATAGATGCTACACTTCTTATGCTTAGTTCTATGCTGAGGCACACTTAGGGCTATCGTGTCATTCATGCTGAAACATGGCTTAACTTTCAACCTCTGGCAAATAATGATCAATGAAAACAACAAAGAGTCAAAAGTCTCTAAAGTACAAACCTAATTCCAAAAAAGCTGGGACAGTAGGTAAAATGCAAAGACAACAGAGCATTGATTTATGAATCTACTTTGACCTGCATCTGAATGAAAACAGTACAAACTAATCAAAAACTACAAATGAATGCCCATGACTTTCGACCCCTCAGATAGAAATGCATTGAAAATCGTTTCCTGGATGGATATGACCACATGGGTTCGGGAACAGTTTGACAAGTAGTTGTCAATAAACACCATCCATCACTGCTTCCACAAATGCAACATAAATTGTACTATGCACAGCAGAAGCCATATGTCAACAGTGCCCAGAAACACCACCGACTTCTCTGGGCTCAAGCTCATCTGAAATGTACTGACGCAGAGTGGAAACATATATCGTGCTCTGATGAACTTCCCTTTAGACTGTCTATGGAAATAATGGACATTGTGTTCTTTGAGCCAATGAAAAACCACGCCGCCCAGATTTTTACTACTGTAAAATTCGAAAGCCAGGCTCTGTCATGGTATGGGGGGTATTAGGGGATAATTTGCACATCTGTAAAAGCACCATTAATGCTGAACACATTTTGGAGCAACATGTGCTGCCCTTTAGGCACCATTTTTTTCAGCGACACCCATGCTGATTTCAACCTGACAACAGCAAGGAATGCCAACGGAATCATTCTGTTGTGTTAAAAACACAAAAAACACAAAAGTGTTATAACAGCATGGCTTCTTAATCAGACAGTGTGGATGCTAAACTGGCCTGCCGAAAGTGCAGAAATGTCACCTATTTGAAAATGTGTGCCTTATTAAGCTCGTACAACAAGAAATGCCTTGTATGGTTGCACAGGGTAAGACTTGTATGACAGACGAATGGCAAAACATTCAAATCTGGTTCAGTTTGTGTCTTCAGTACAGATGATATAACACAGTGTGAAACTTGCTCTTGAACCAACTTTTTTGGAATACGTTTCAGGCATAAATTTGAAAGGTAAAACCTAAAATATACATGGAAAATACTATTTTAATGTTATACATTTCAAATAGAATTTACTAATCACTGCTTTCTGTTTTATTAGCATTTCAAATACCCACCCAACTTTTTTGGAAATGGCTTTGTATCAGTCAAAGAAATACATTATCAATTATACACACTGCAAAACAAAGGTTGCTGCTTCTCAGGTAGATGGTAATGCATTCTTTTTGTTCCAGATGTCCCCAAACCCTCAATGGGCTGCATCTAAGTAACCATCAGCTGTTTATATAAAGCCTTGCAAATTTGGATGTCTAACTCCTTTAATGCGTAAGATGTACTGCAACTATTATCTCCAAATCCCTGTATTTAGCTCAGATAGAGTGGTTTTACCAGGAGGGTCCATGGGTGGAGGCTCAGGTGGGTCAAAAAGGGTGGTCCTTTCTTCTCCAGCCAATGGCAAACTCTGGCCTCCATCAAACATTCCAAACACAGCCACAGAGTACTTAGTTCCTGCTCTGCGAAAAACAAACACACAAAAAAACATAACAACAATATTAGAAACCCAAAAGTGGTCTACAGAAAGAAGGCAGCGCTACATTACTACTCCACTTTATTCCTGTCAGAGTTAAAAAATTATATACACTGCAGATTCATACTGGACTAAAATCACTCCACAATAATTACCGTCAGACTGTAAAAACTGCGTACACTGCAGATTCAGTGAATCAGGTACAAATAACACAGCTTCAGTAAGAGTAAAGACTGAACATAAACATGAGAAAAACTCTTCTGTGGTTTTGACCCTACCTGAGCTCCTCCAGGACAACCGTGTTGTCATATGGTCCCACTAGTAGCTCTTCCGGGTACACCTCATTATCAGAAGGGTGAAAAGTGACCTTGTATCCTCGAACATTGCCAGGTGCAGGGTCCCATGTCACACGGAAACTAGTTTTAGTTGGTTCAGATGTCTGCAGGTTTCTTGGTGCTTTGAAAGGCGACACTGCATGAGAACAGAGAGACAGCAGCAGCAATCAGAGCACATGATGAACAGGCTCACATGAACACTAGTATCACATCATAAACAAGAGAGCAGACACTCACAAATCCTCAAAACAAAAAACAACCTAAAGCGATAGAAAAATCTAGAATAAGAATCAAAATAAGACAATTTTCCCTCTACACCAAACGCAGTCAATCAGCCAAGGCATGTTTGGTGTCCAAAGATTGCCTATTTAGATTGGCAATGCAGCTACAGGGCGAAAAAGCTTACCACCAAATAGCATCAGGCAAACGGCACGCCAAACTGTCACACACTTGCCTCAACCTAGACTGCGTTGTTAATAAATTACAACTTGAAAACAAACTGCTGTCTATAAAAAAATAAAATTTAAGCTTTAAGAAGGCTTCTATTTTGTCAATGTTTATAGATAACAGTATGTCATACGGTGTCAAAAACACATTGAGTTGATTTGACATTACTTGACATCTCAATACAGTTTAAGGCAAGTGTGTGATGATTTAGGCATGCAGTTTGCAGAACGCTAATTGGAAGTGTTTAAGTTTCACATCAACCTCACAGCTCCAGTGGAAAACTGTTAATTTAAATACACTCTCGCATTTCTCATAGCAGCATTTTTATTGGAAAATATAAGGCAAAAAATTGTGAGAGTAAAGTACATAACTATTTAAGAAACAGTGCATGTCATACTCTGTCAACACACACACACACACACACACACCAACCTGACTCCCACAGTAAAAGTACTAGCACAGATATGTGACTTATGGGCTTTGAATTACGGGCCAAACGTACGTGTTGTTCCTACTCCTTGCCTTGCTTTGCCTTCTCCACGTTTGTAGATGGGGTGGACAGTGATGTCGTAGGTGGTCATGGGCTGCAGTCGCTTCAAGACAGTTGTGGTTGTGTTATGTGGCACTTTGGTGATCACTTCCTTGCCACCCAATTGGGGAGAGTAGGCCACCCTGTAGCTCAGCACTCTTCCTGGTGCAGCCTGCCATTTCACTTTCATCGTTCTTTCTGTCTCATCAGACACCAACAGTGCTTTCGCTGCAGCAGAAGCTGGTGAAACGGAAAAGTAGTGTGAAATAGAAGTAATACATTTGATTTACACAAGTACACTTGATTTACTATTTAGTGAGCAAATTACTACAATCTTTGGCTAAAAAACAATATCTATTTCATGTGCTCTCTCAACATTTATGATTTAGTGAGAAAACGACTAGAGAAAAGTAATGCCTTTTTCTAGCACTCTGACATTTCAATGCTTGCAGTATGCTAATTAAAATATTTTTTGTACTCCTCTGAAATTGTCCACGGACGGCAAATGAAATGAACTTCCGCAATAATAATAAACTCAGCAATGTTCCTGTTAAATAACTATATAAATAAAATAAAATGTCACATGAGTTTTGAGTTTATTTCTTTAGGAGAAATTTCCCTCATTCTGTATTGTTATTTGCAATGAGTAGCTCTGGAGCCTCATTTCCTGTTCATTGGTACCAGAAACTATGTATTCATTTTTTTGCGCATCCTCTTCACTGCACAAAAACAGAGACAATCTTTTCCAAATTGTTCTTGTTCCCAAGAAAATACTCTGACTACAAGATTTTACTGGGAGGACTTTTACGAATGGAAAACTTATTGCAGGCCAACTTTGCAATATGCTGATTGACCTGAGTGGACCTGTGGATCCTTAACCATGGAATCAGCTCTATTCAAATATACTGTGCAGAGACTCTTTTTTTCAAAAGGAAATGAAGGAAAGAACCCCAAAAAGATG
>JAILXH010020540.1:9737-28488 GCA_023558415.1 Piaractus mesopotamicus | reverse complement strand
GACACCAAAAAAAAAAAAAAAAAAAACACTTCCTCACGTCTATTCGTATTGTGTCAAATTCCTCCCTTATGCAAGTTTCTACCGCTATGTGTTCCCCTGTGTGTCCGTGTGGAGCTGGAGGAGACGTACGCTCTTTAACTAAGCGTGTCCAAAGCCTGTTAGCCACCATCTCAGACATACGGCCCAAATTACAGGCTGCGGTGCACAGATGCATGGCTTTAAAACTCCTTTACTCCATTTCTGTGACGCTAACCCCCCCCCCCCACCCCCCCACTCCCAAGCACCCTGGCCACAGCCGTCATCTCACATTTTCCACTGAGGAACAATCACCACGGCACAGAGACTCCAACTCAATTTTACATAGCAAAAACTTGAGCTCAAAAGCACATTCACTACTTCACGTACACGTTCTCTACACAAAAGAATCTTTGACTAAAGATTGTTATTTTACAATCAGTTTATCAGGTACAGTGGTGCCGCTGGTATTTTTTGGCACATGACAGTGTCACTGCTAGGTTGACAGTGGTCCACCACCCAAACATATCCAGCCGAAGGCCACTCTGTGGTCTGAAACAGACCACTGATAAAGGGCTTGAGGATAGCCAACACATTGTGCATCAACAGATGGGGTGCAGGTTCCAACTGTACACCAGACGGCCGGAGCTACAAAGAAAGCGTTCCTAATAAAGCGGACGGTAGGAGTATCAGCTACAGGCATATGATTTTAAGAGTGAAAAACTAGATGTCAGTTTGTTCTGTATTTTTTAGCATCTTTACAAATTTGATAAGAAAACTCTATGTAACTAATTATCAACAAATTTCATTCAAAATCTAAATTGCTGGTTTATTTAAATCAGATTAAATAATTTTATACCTAAGAAAGATAACATACCATCAGTGGTCTCCTCTCCCACCAGCGGCTCTCCCTCTCCAAGGCCATAAGCGGCAAAAACAGAAACCTGATAACGTGTCTCTGGGCTTAGGCCCTCTAGCAGGGTGCTGGTCACATCTCCAGGAACCATCTTCTCTCCAGATTCATCGCTAAACTGGGACTTCCAGCGCACACGATACTGCCTTACTCTCCCTGGGGCAGCTGACCAAGACACCATAAAGCTGCTGTCTGTCACATCACTGGTTATCAGGTCTCTGGGGGAGCCCAGTTCTGTGGAGAAAGAAACCAATTATGCACACACAGATCAGTAAGGTAGAGGTTCTTTAGGAATTCATAGTTTTCGTATACTGTCTCCTTTCAAATACACATTATGGCAGACATCACATTACACTGAATAACGCAGTCTAAACACCTACAAAAACACTAAAGCATGCAGTATCTCATCAGAATTCCACAATATATTAGCAGAAAAGTGATGAATCAAATCTTAATTTTCCCTCACCCCAAAAGTAGTAAATTAGCCAAGACATCTTTGGTGCCTGAAATCTGCTTCTGTAGTTTTGCACTGGATTGACAAGACTAAGTTAGCTAACAAGTATCGGAAGCTATCCCACTAAAGAACTCTGGACACCAAAAATGTCTTGGCTGATTGACTATATTTGGGCTGGGGTAAATATGTTTGGATAAATCTGTAGCAGACAAGTAGTCATTTATCGTCATCATCCCTCTCCCTCTTGCCATATAAGCAGGTGTGCATGGACAGAGGGTGCACTATAGATAGCATAAATTAACTGCATCATAAACATTACACCTACACTGTGGAAGCACAAGAATTCCATAGAATGGTATGTACATGTCCAATAAACCAATAATTATGGCCAGATTAAAGTAACTACACTGTAAAATCCCTATTGTGATCAGAGCTTTGAGCATACTGCACTAGGCTTACATACATGCTGATTACAGACCCAATGCCATATGGTTTTGTAAACAGGAGTCTGTCAGGATTTTTTTTACAAACATCTGCTCTACATATCCAGTATATGGTGTAACGGACATTAGCTGGAAACAGAGAATATCAGGGTGTGTGGCCTCAATGTATGACATCAGTTCAGAACAAAGCGAACATGTGCTGTTCTAGACAGCAATAAACAGAGACCTAGGAGAATGCTAGCTTAGACCTACTTTGATCCAGTGTTATTTGTAAGACGCTGCAATGTGAAGTTGAATGGACAATGGACAATTAATGTATCCATTAGCAGCATTTGGCAGACGCTCTTATCTAGAGGGACATGCAACTTAATCTTGTTACATACAGAATTGTAATAATGCATCACTACACTGTGATGCTGCAGAACTGTGACAATGTGCATCGTGGGGATGTGACAAAGACATGCTTTGTTCAAACACCAAGAAATCAGCATCAGTCAACAACTGATTCTAGCACTTCAGATTTATATCTACTTAGAAAGAAGACTAGCCCATTTATGTACTGTTCATTAGTTAAGCATGCCTACAATTTAAACTGTTCTACATGCTTGTTCACACTAGCCTTGTGCAGTACAACTCAGTAACAACATTTCTTTTCCATGTTCATTGGTAATGTGCTCCAGTATGACAAATGCAGACTATCCTACAAAAACGTCCATTCAGCTGCAGCTGATAATGAGCTAACTAGCTGAATAGCTTCAATATGCTCTCCCATGCAAGCGCAAGTGTCTAAAGGACTTGCCTGTCAATACAGCTAATTTCGCAGGAGGCCTTCTCTTTTGAAGTCTGTGCTTCAGCTAAAACTACACGAGTCAGCCACTAAATGCAAAGACGTGACATCCCCTCGGTTCAACGCGAACATGTCTCCTTTCATGCTTAAAAATATATGGAAAAGAAAATGAGGACGTATTCATTTTTTCAAACTGGGCTAGGGAGGTTAGATTTACTTTAAGCGTGTGTTTAATTTTAAAGATCAGCGAGCAAGCTACAACTGATGTCAAAGCAAATCTTTCCAACAGCGATGCCAAAAACAATCTAACACACACAATATTCCTCTTAAGCAGTCATTCCAGCTCTGGCATAATTTTCATTTCCTTATTTTAACTGCACATGTGCAGCGGCAACACACACAGGCTCGCTCACTGCTGCCTTCTTACAAGTTCTCATTTTCTCATTTTTCCTTTGCAGAGCTTCAAGAGTGTGTGTTCAGAGGCAAAGAGAGGGATGGAATATGCCACACCAAAATCCTGCCAGCAATCCTGTGGCCGTTTTCTCCAAAAAGCATTTATTTGGCAAAAATGAGCAAAATGGTTATAAACTAACACATACTATGATGCCCAGAGTTTCTTAGCCACCTCCCAGCCTTTCTTTTCTTTTCCCTGTCTCTCCATTTTGCCACTGCATACTAAGACACGAAAGCATTTCTTTTGAATAGTTTGGCAAAAAATATCATTCACACACTTTTCACCTTATGCCTATGCTTCCATTACTTGTTAACTACATTAGCCTCGTAGCAACAGCACAAAATTAAAGAAGCTAACTTAAGACACTTCAAATATCTTGGCTGATTGACTACATTTGGTTAAATGGAAAACTGTGAGCATTTTTTGCTAAACTACTCCTTTAACCCAGAGCTAACTATATATACAGTGGTTATACAGCAGGGATGAAGTAAGTAGATTTCTTGCTCTATTTCAAAGCTTTCTCTTGCCTTTCATTGCCAGTCACTTGCTGTTACAGATATCCTGAACAAGATGTTCATAATGACCTTGAACTGTCCAGCAGGTTGCTGCAGCCTGCTTCGGACATGCTGCCTCCTCCAAAAAGTCAAGCTGCCCCAGGAGTGTGTTCCGGACAAAAAATATATATCTATATATCACAGCCTCAAGACCCCGAAGCTATGCACAAGCAATAAATTCACAGCAAAAGTATATGTTTTTGAGGTCCACCCCCATGAGCTGACCACAGGAAAGAGTAAGTGCTGAAAAGGCATGCAGTATTTGCTTTAATTACTTCCCCAGGGTTAAGAGCCAGAGAGCAAAGCCCAGCTTGAACACATTATGCGCTTTGACAAATGCCAGAAAGGGAAGGGTCATCCTTGGCTGAAGATTCTCAGGTGCTGTGGAAAACCCTGTTGTGGGAAGCCACCTTTTGGCCCTCCTCTTCTCTGACTGATTGAGACTGATTTAATTTCCACATCTCCCTTTTTTCCCTACTAATCTGTCTCCTTTTTGCTTTTGCGTGAAACCATTCATTCAAAAGAAAGAGAAAAATAGTAAGGATTCCCTTCAGAATGACCTTCTCTCCCTGCTTTGAAGTATTCCACAGGTAACACGTTCCACATGCTTTGGCTGTTTGAGCTTCTAATATGATAACTCCTCATTTCTCTTGATTTGGTTCGATTCCTTTCCAAGTATGAAATTTAATTAAAATAGAAATCCATTCGTTTATCTAGTTTTCCCCACACACTGTCAGAAGGGAACTGATTTCAGGTTCCTTGCTGGTTTTGAACCAAACCACTACCATGCTTTTTACTGGAGAACGTCTCTGTTTGGGAACATTCTATGGTGTTTTCTTTGTGAAATGATGTACTTATTGAGCTGGGAGTCCATGCAGTCAAGCAGTAAAGTTGCACAAGTTGTGTCCTTCTCCAAAAGCTCAATGAGTTTTCAGAACTGATTCAAAGCCATTAGCTTTGAATGCTGTAAAAGTCTCCAAACACACTCAAAGCAGCTTTGAACTAACCAGAGTGGGGGTTCAGCACAATTGTGAGGTCAATGACAAATATCAGAAAATTGAGGTTTGGGTCTAAAAGAGGCTTCAGCTCAAAATGTTTTTCATGCATGGATGAAAGGACTCTCACAAACTTCTACACAGAGAAGTGATAAAATATAATAATTATTATAATGTCACCCAGGTTTTGCTTTGTTCTTTTCTTTTTTTTAACGTGGGATCCTGAAGTGATTGCTCAAGTCTTTCAGTCCTCAGAGAGGTTTGGCAATGAATTTCCCATTTTTAGCAAGGTGAGGACAGATGTGAAAAAAAGTCCTCCCATCTCACAGGGCAAGTACTTAGGGAGCGAGCTGATACGTGCGCCTTGCCAAGACAGCATTAATAGATCCAGGGTGCTAATATCTTAGCACACATTTGCAGGCTGCACATGTCCAGCGACGACGCCTGCTGTCCTCCTTTAAGCAAGCTTCAACATGCCCTTGAGTTAAAAGCCAAAGTCCCACTAAACACCCACTATAATCCAAACAGTGCAGGATGGCTGAAGTACGCCACAGACTCTGCTTATTTCAGCTAGGTGTGAAAGCCTGTTTTGTTTTAATATCTCTAAAGCAACCTAAGTTGTCCTTGTTGCACTTCTACTACATCTCTGTTCCAGCAGCTGCATGTTTACTGGATTGTGTAAGCATCTGTGAGAGCGCCCAGCCCAGTGCTTTCTCTGTGTTTGTCAATGGATAGAGGAAGGCTGTAATATCACACATGTGTCATAATCAAAGGGATTTGATGGCCACCGGTTCAATTGCTTCCACACAGTTAAACAAACAGTTTAAGGCAGGAAAAAGGCCAGACTGTCGGCGACGGAGCAATCAGACAGAGATGGAGGACAGGTCCACTGCATTCCAAGCAAGTCTTCACAAGGTAATGCTGCACCAGGAGAAAATGACTCATAACCACAGCCCATCCCCCTCACCACCACTATCATCACCACACACACATACTCTACAAAAGGCAAGGCCAGGCCAGGCCAAATTCCCGCTCCACCCAAGCCAGAGTTCAGCTGTGGGTGCAGCACAAGCAAGGGCAATGCGTGCAAGTTCATCAACAGGACACCTAATCTACCCATCCACCCAAAACACATTCAGCACCCCTTCAGCCCCCCTAAAGCAGAAAACTATGAACACCAAACACGTCTTGGCTGATCTCCAGCCAAAACGACGCGCATTTGATCTTTCACCGAACCGTCCCTTTAAACATGACAGACAGCCCATAAGTGCCACTGTCAATCAACAGCTCAGCCCCCTGCTCCAACTGACCCTGTCTGTTAACTCTGAAACTTGACTCAATATCCCTTCTCCACAGACACCCAATTCAATACCATGGTTCACTGACCCCCGAGTTAGCACAGAGGCTAAGCGAGACGGGTACAGATTTCTTTTGGTTATTTCATTAAGTAGATCCAGTAGCTGAGTGTCTGAGGGTGAGCCCCGAAGCGTATGCCCGGGGCTCCTGTCTCCAGAGGGACTGCCGTCACAGTGCCTCCAGACGGCTCAGTCTATTTGTTATTCCTGTCTCAGAGAAAACGTAAATGCTTTGAAACCAACCTGGGGCCCACAGCCAGTCAAACACACACACTGCTTGGTCTTTCTGAAGAAAAATGGAAACTTTAGTATAACTATGACACAGTATTATAGTAATGCAATAATAACTGTTTCAAAGATAAATGGTTGAAGCTGCAGGCTCCTCATCACTAGAATTCATGACATGGACAGAAAATGTCCATAAGGAGGTGCAGGTCAGATGAAGCTTTTCAGATTCACATTGATGTACAAATGAAAATTGAATGAAAACGTGTTGATCAGTGCTGTATTTCATAAGGTACTCTTGAAAAAACCACTATATATACTATCAGCAAATTCACACACCCATATGCAAATATGCACTCGCACACACTTGCACAAATGCATATTTAAAAAAGAGTTCAGCAAAAAGTTTAGTTTTGCACCATAAACTTGCTGAAAAATGGACATTGCATAACTAAAAACAGTACCAGGAATCTTGACGTGTGTGTTCAGATAACAAAAAACAATAAAAAACTAGAAATGTGCATTTCCTGAAGGAAACGCGGAATGGTTGCGCACTGGTTACTATGATATCCCAGGTGGTTGCTAAGGTGTTGCTATGCAGTTGCCATTGCAAAATTACTGCTAGGTAGTTGCCATGATGTATGAGATGTTTCTTAAGTCATTCATCTGGAGTTGCTAAGTGGTAGCTATGTGTTCCTGAAAATGAATGGGAGTCTACGTGTGGAACAAAGAATGAAAATATGACACATAGAGGAGTGCGGGTCAGTCTGGCTGCAGATTAGAACTTGGGGACCTGACCCGAGTGAAAACATTTACTTTGGTGGCAGTCAGGAAAAAGAGAGATTATGGCTTTCTTGGGAGTGAAAATGAATGGGACTATGAGAGGAATGAGGGATGAACAAACGATAGACATAGTAGTGCGGGTCAGTGTGGCTGTGGATTATAGCTTGAGGTTCTGCCCTGAGTGAGTATATGCATTTTGGTGGCTGTTGGGCAAAGGAAATAATAGGGCTTGTGTGTGGGTGAAAATGAATGGGACTCGATGGACGAAACGAGGGATGATAAAATGACACACAGAGGAGTGCGGGTCAGTATGGCTGAATGAGGACATGTAGTTTGGTGGCTGTCAAGCAAAGACGTTATAGAGCTTGTGTGGTGACAAAAATGAATGGGACTCTATGTGAGAAACGAGGGATAGGAAAAAATGGATGAGTGCGGGTCAGAACAATAGTGAATTTGTGCTTGGGGGCCTGCTCTAAGACAGTATATGCGAAACGGTCTTTCAGTCAAGCAGAAGTACAGTAAATTGTCATGCAATTTTTCACCCCATTCATTCTCTATGGGGAAAAAATCCTCAAAATTCCATTGCTACACAGAATCTGTGCACCCGATCAAAAAGCTGTATACAAGCACACATCACCCAATCAGACCAGACAATCTGGAGACAAGTTATGTGGCAAAAATCCGGTGGAAAAAAAAGAATAAAAGAGAAGAAGAACAATATAAATTTGATAACAATCAATTTAACCATAACTAGTATTTAAGAACTTTATGCAAGTTGGGGCAGTTTGCAGAATGCTGACAGGTGTGTAAGTTTTGTAACCTCTAGTGAAAATTTAAAAAAGCATGTTTCAGACACCAAACATGTCTTGGATGACAGAATACATCTTCAGAAAGAAGAAATGTGTGTAAATGTGATTTCATTAATATTCTTCACTTACCCTCCAGAGTGGTGCCGGTGCCCTCCAGCGGCTGGCCGAGGCCAGAGGAGTACCGAGCTCTGACGGCTAGCTGGTACTCAGTGTCTGGCTGTAGTTTTCTCAGTAGAGTTTCAGTGTTCTCGCCTTTCACCGTCACTTCTTTTATCTCTCCACCTGCCGTGGGCTGGTAGGACACCACATAATGCTGTACCTGGCCTGAAGCGGCCTCCCAAGCCACGCGCATGGAGGACAGCGTCTCATCAAACACCCGCAGGTTCCGTGGAGAGCCTCGTGCTACAGGTCATAAACACAGCAGACATAATGCATGGCTACCTCTAAAATACAATGCAACAGGCTTCAAAACACACTCTAAGGAGCAGCCTTCACCTTTCAAAACTGGATGTTCAGCAAACTGATAAAGTCAGAGACAAATACTGGAAATTGGTCGACTAAACTTGGTAAGAGTGTAAAATGCACTCATATACCATAATGCATCATGCTAAAGGTGCTGATTCAACTGCATTGATGGAATGTTGGAAATAATTATACTAATATTCAATAGTGAAATATGTGCTCATTTCTTGGCCAAAATGAAATTCTCAGGATATGTCACATCATGTAAAGTCCAAGACAAATTGTATTGTTTTTACTATCTATATTCCACTACTGCGCAAATAGTATCTTTAGAAACATCTGTGTATTTGTGTGTTTTTATTAAAGTAATCTTGAATCATATGAAACTAATTTGACTGAATGACAGTAAAAATTTCATGATGCACAAAATATTCAAATTGTTCTGAGGTCAGAGAAAAAAATGAATTGGGTCGACTGGGGTAACCCTCAGACAGTACGCCACAGATGTAATGTAGGGTAGGCTGATCAGTTATATCGGTCGATTCTTGTGTATGATCTAAATGAATCTTCACACCAAAACAAAGAACGGAGGAGCTTTTGGTAAAATATTAAAACTGTTATAATGTCACACAGATCTGCAAGTGTTTGGTGGACAAGGTCTCATGCTGTCGGACACAAACACAGGCTCTTGTTTCTTGTGAGAAACAAAAGCAGTGCCAGTGGACCTAATCAAAGATAGAGTGTTCGACTATTAGATAAGATCGCAATGTCTTCCTAAATGTTCTGCATATTCCTCCAGCAAGCAACACAAAGAAAAGTGTTTATTCATGTCAAAATGCTGAAATTTTGAGGAAGCAGGAAAGGCAAGCTGAAAACCTTTTTCCCCACACACAATATGGAGAAAGTCTAAACATTATGAAATGAGAGTTGGATGAACTGCTCAGCAAAGTCATACCCTGGGATATGTTTGCTGCTTCTAATAGAAGTTGAAAGTATCACAGCTGCATTGGTGAAAGCGGCCTGCTAGGAGCAGCTGGACCATGGATACTAACTGCATTGGGCCTCGATAGCAGTTGTTTGGAATTCTGTTGCCTTGGAGAATGGAAATCGCTTTTGTTTATTTCCGTCAGCCTCCCCAGAGAGTTGGCTCCCGTATTAACGAGTGTGATCATTTCCTGGGTAACGTTTCATCACCTGGAGCTTCTCACAGAGGAGTATCTAAGCCCTTATGTGTTGCGTGCCGTTGTGAAAATTCCACAGCCAAACGCCCTATGCCTGAGCTTCACACTCCTCTGCCAAAGGCTTAATAATAGAGGTGAAACTTCCATTACTTGTTAGCTACTAGGGCTGCACCATATGAAGAAAATACTAATACTGCATTTAAATCGTATGCGATACAGTTGTTACATCTTAAATATGCATTAGTAAATCAATGATGTGACATAGTTAAACACTGGTCTGCATTATCCTGACTAATATAATTGTTAGATTATGTGAACACCTTCATTCACACCACACAGCAAAATGTGTTGTCATTGGTTAGAGCGACATTTGCATTTTGCATTTAATATCAGTATTGCAAAGTCTGTAATTGCAATGACAGTTAACACACAATATGTTATGCAGCTGTTAGCTACATTAGCCATGTAACTCCAGTGCAAATTCTTATGCTCTGTGTTTTTCGCTGTGAAAATTCCCCAACTGAATGCCAGAGGTTAACGCTTTATGCTGACTTCCCTCCTAAAGGCAGGCTTAATGACATGCCAGCGCGGTTGGAATTTTTTAACGGGCAGGATATCAGGCACATAAAATAATTATGAGGGGAAAATACACATCATGTCTATCATACTGTGCCACTCACCTTCTTTAGTTGTGCCGTCAATGTGCATCTGTGCCCCAGTGCCTGATGGGTATTCAGCTGCCACACTCACTCTGTAGGTAGTGATGGGGAAAAGCTGCTGGAGGACGATGCTGGTTTCGGTGCCCTCTGTGGCTGCCTCCAATGCAGCGCTGTCACCCCTGACAGGCCTGTAAGTCAGCCTATATCTGACCACTGGGCCTGGAGCGGCCGTCCAAGTCACACGGAAACTGTCTGTGGTCTCCTCAGACACCCGGAGGTTACCTACAGTTCCTTGTTCTACGACAAAAAGGGAAAACTCAAATCAATACTTTTAATATCACAAAATTTCACAATCAGTTTAAAGGATCTCAATTATATATATATTTTACAGTCACAGTTATGCCACAATAAGCAAAGTGTGAATTGGATGTGCAGGGTTGGGCAAGCAAATGTAAATAAAAAAAAGTAGTAAATACATTCATTGAGACACGTTGTGGGACTTGTGACAACAAGAAAAGTTCTAACGTCTCTGTGCTCTAGACAGCAGTGCAAGAAATATTTTTTGCATATTTTAGCAGATATCTGAGTGATAAAATGAGTGATAAAATGAGTGATTTTCAATTATATTTTCACTCTCAATAAATAAAGGCAGCTTTGCTCTGCACATGATTGTGTGTAACTGTGGACATTTGGAAAGTACGACCAGTGTTAGCTAGTAAGTAAACATAGCTAGAAAGCAAGATCGCTAAAAAAAGGAAAAAGCCAGATTAGCTGATTAGCCGTCTTGCTTCCTAGCTATGTTTACTTACTAGCTAACACTGGATTCCACATTAGTAGTTGTGGCCATGAACAAAAAAAGACAATTTAATTGTTAATTTGAATAATTTATAACAGCTAATCATCAGCTAAAATGTCAAGGTCTTGACAGCCCTTCTAATGAAAGTTGTTAGTAGGAAGTTTGAAAGCTGTAAAAAAAAAAAAAAAAAAGTAAGAAGCTGTGTATTGGTTGTGAGTTGCAGAATATTTCTAAAACAAGAGTTGAATAGTACCAAGAATGAAAAGAGGGGAACTGATATAAACTAGGGTTGTAACTTTCTGACCTCACAATGATTTCATTTGATACAGATTTTTGTAGAAAACAATTAAATGTATTATAAAGTATCAAATTTCATCAAGGTTCGATTTGATGCGATTTTGATTGAGTTTAGATTTTTTCCAAAACAATGCACTGAAAACACAAATATATGATCCCCATGATGCTGAAGGTTGCATTTAATTTCCATTGTGCATGCTACAGGCAGCGTTAATTATTACACACTCAAAACCTAAAGGCTTCCACAATTCAGTGTAATTTGTGAAAGAGGAACTGACCTTCCAGTGTAGTCTCAAATCCGGTGAGAGGAAAACTCTCTCCTTTATCATACTGGGCGTAGACATTGACTTCATACTTCGTGAGGGGGGTGAGATGGACTAACGTTGCTGTGGTGGTGTCGCCTGGTACTGAAATAGAGACATAGCCTGCGGCTGGATCAGCAGCAGGCTTGTACTGAACCAGATAGGACTCAACATTGACTGCATCTGTCGCCCACGTGGCTCGGAAATTTCTGGAGGAAATTTCAGAAAAGCTCAGGGACTTGGGTGGGATCAGTCCTGAAACACAACGACAATTCACAAAATTAGGGTTTATTTAAACTGTCACGTGTAACCACGAGCCAGCATTTAATAGCTATATTTGCCATTATCTAAGCATTACAAAAGTCTAAGCTCTAGTTGCAAAATATGCTATCTATTGAGCCTTGTAATACAAAGTGATTGTGCAACATGCACCAACTATTTACTCCTGAAAAGATCTTTACATGTGTCTATCACATTTTTACTGAGTCAAAAAGAACAAATAGCATATGAGATGCATTTTGAGACACACGATTATTAGCATTACTACAAATGCATCAAGTTAAGAGGGTGAAGCTGTAAATTTACATTTGTGGCATTTGACAGACAGTCTTGTCCAGAGTGATTTACAATCTGATCGTTTCACAGAGGTAGGAGAAGCTATTGTTAGGAGTACTGCCCAAGGATTCTTACTGGTGCAGCACAGGGTGCTTGCCCCAGCAGGGGATTTAACCTCAGTCTGCAGTGTGGAGGACAGAGATGTTATCCACTACACTATACCAACCACATTTTTCTGGTTGGCATATTGGTAGACACTGTTCATAAACCCCAAGTAAACATTTAATACTGGGTATCTGGATCTTAGTTCAGACTGAAATATCAACGTAAAATTGTACCTTTTAAACTCTAAGAGGCCTGTCAGCGAGTCCAGGTTTCCAATTCTCACTCACAGAATCACATAACTTAAACAGTAATTTCAAAGTAGTTACCAGGATTATGTAATACATCATTTGTTAATTGTTATTGTGATGTTGGCCTTTTCCAGAAGTTCTCTAACCAATCACAATGTTTTTCACCTTGTGTTGTGAGCACCATGACTAACCACAGTTCCAAATGACTGTTTCAAACAAGAGTTAACTATTTTGGGTAAAAAAAATCATGTTTAATATCTCACAGTATTTGCTAATATGCCTTAAATATATTACAAGGCGTACTGTAATCACAATTTGATATTTTATTCATATTAATATTTAACTTAATATTGTGCATATTAGGTAGCGCATAGTAAATGCTGGATAATAAGCCTTAAGATTAATAACTGAAAAGCCTAGAGTTTAAATCCTGGAGTTTCTCCTTGTCTCCCTCAATGTCCACAGCAGCAGATCTCCCAAAATAACTTTACAACATTACAGAACACAAAAGCAAAAAACTGAGGCTACTCACTTCTCTTGTTGATATTCATAAGCTCCTGCTCAATGCGCAGACAGATGGACTGGGTCAGTTCTTTGGAAATCCTCTGGAAGGCATCAAAGTCCTCTACAGTGTAGACATGGGTTTCTGTAGGATGGTTTGCAATGGCTTCCAGTTCTGACCTCACAGCATCCTTCACTCCAACAGCAAATATCTCCACATCGCTATTCCTTAGCCTGGTGGCCGGGTCTTTGAAGGCGTCAGACGATTTTCCGTCAGTGATGAGGATCATCACTCGAGGAACATTATGGCGAGCTCCCCGGTTTGCAATGAAGATTTTCTCCCTCACATAGGTCATGGCTTTGCCAGTATTGGTGGAACCACCTCTATACGGAAACGTCCTCACTGCTTTAACCACTGCGCTGTGATCGTGGTGTGTGCTCAGGTAAAACTCGGTGTGTGGGTCCCTGCTGTACTGCACCAGGCTGATCTGAACCTTGTTTGGTCCAATGTCAAAAGAGTTTACCAAAACCTCCAGGAAAGCTCTCACTTTCGCAAAATTGGCCAGGCCTATACTGTACGACCCGTCGACCAAGAGGACAACGTCAGCCTGGACATCCACTCCAAGAGAACATTCTAGAAGGATAAATGTTATAAAGCACATGCTCAGTAGCTCGATGGTATTTTAGATGCAGTACATCCTTAACCAACAGACATGCTCTGCCTCTCAAAGGTTTGAGGAACTTAGCTTTTCAAAATGCTTTTAATACAAATGAGCATGTTTTATTTGTTGGTTTAGAGCCTGTCGTTCAAACTCAAACCCAGCATTTAAACCTTTCAGGTGGGTCAAAAGAGTCTCAAAATGGACTTTAAAAATAGTTTTAAAAACAAAACAGTCACATTATTATTTAGGATAAACCTGCAAGCAAGATACTTTGATAAACATACACTTAAGTGCAGCAAAACATACCTGAAGTAATACAAAAACATTCAAAAAGACTTTGCAGGTATTCGTTAATTGAGAAATAACAAGGAAAATCAAGCACTACTTAAAAAAAAAAATACAAAAGATGTCCCCAAATTTTTGATGGCTGGTGTAACTTATGGTTCATACAGTGTTGCAGAGGATAACACAGTTTCTGTACATACCTAATGAGACTTTGACTGGCTGGGTCTTTTGAAAGACTGTGATGGGCTCACTGGGGGTCAGGCCTCTTAGGGCGAACAGGCTGATTTCATACTCAGTTTCTGGGGTCAAATCTCTCACATTCACAGAGATCTGAGTGGGACCCACATAAAGGTCCTGCCTCTTGCTGCCCGCCAGCATGGGAACCAGCTGTAGTTTATAGCCAGTCACTTCACCCAGAGAAGCGTCCCATGTTAGCCGCATGGATTTAGAGGCCACTTCCGTCACCTGCAGGTTTGAGGCGGGCTCCACCACTGCACCAACATGAAGGGAGTGAAATTTTACATACTTCATTGATTCTGAATGAAGAGTCATCTTTTTGTGATCATCCATCCTTGTCCTATCTTGCTATTTCATTGATTCTCATACACAGACAATTCTTCCATATTTTGTCTTAATATGTAAAATTTAATTGGGAGTTAGTTAAGGATTAACAAGGACACACTGATGTGTAATCTTAATTAGAGCACCAAAAGCACCTCCTTGTGGACAATCTTCAGCCTGCTAAACAAGTGTGAGTGAGTGCATGAGAGTTACAAGCCAAATCTATAAGATGCTTTTCACCTAAAAAAAATGTTCAATGTAAGGGACTGTTATCAACAAAAGAAGTGAAGGTTTTTTCCTTTAAATATTTTTGAAAAATCACATTTATTCTATACCTTTGGCCTATGTTGTAGTGTCTGTGATGGTAATGATGTGTTTGCTTTCTTTTTTGCGTGTTTGTTTTTTTTACCTTCCTCGCCACTGGCCAGTGAGCTTAGCTGGTCTTCTATTCCAGCACACACTTGTGTGGTGAGAGATTTCTGCACATTCTTAATCAGATCAAAGTTGGACACGGTGTAGACATGCGTGCTGTATGGAGGGGAAGCCATTTGCTTTAACTCTTCCTCATCAGCGTCTTTGATGCCTGATTGGCAAAGGAACAAAAAAATGTGTTAAACGTACAGCACATGGCGCCATACAAAATAAGGAAAACATGGAACTGTCTTAATTTTGATCTCTAGCCAAAGCCAGGAAGTTTACTCATTTATGTTTTAAAAGTCAACACCTGTAAATCCCAAATGCTTCCTGTAAAGTCAATGGCAGCATGTGAAACTGATCAAAGACTACTAACTTCTTTCAGGTTTCACAGCTGCAAAGAATGTTTCGAACTAGTTGTACTCTATAAACATGTGAAACGATGCAGCAGCTTATCATTTCGCCCTTTTCAAAGCAAATCCAGCTGGATTAATAGTGTGCCATTCAGCCTTTTTGAAATAAGGAGGTCAGGTCAATGGAAAACATTTGAAAGGAGCTTATTTTTCCTTCAGAAGTAGGAAACTATGATAGTACTGAGGACAGTGTCTGCAAAAACCATTTGATTAGTCTTTGACTGCTCAAGGTTTTCATGATTCTCTGCAGGAGATGTGAAGTGTGAGCATTAAAGAGGACAGAATTTCCTGCAAGACATTTAGACTCACACATACCCAGGGTAAATATCTCAACTCCACTGTCCCTCAGTGTTTTTGCATAGTCCTCAACCGGGTCCTGTGATTTTCCAACCGTGATCACCACTGCAACCTTGGGGAATCCTTTCCTGGCACCAGCCGTTTCAGTGAAAATATTTTTGTGCAGATAGTCCAATGCATCACCTACACAAACAACATTAAATAATATGCAGGACACATTAAAAAAAAAATCAGAATGTGTTGGCAACAATTCCTACTGCAATTCATTTTGAGCTAAGAGAGGCGCTATATATATATTTACTACAGCTAAACATCCACATTGTCTAAATGTGATCTGAGAGATTGTAGGTTATCACAGTTGCTTGTATGTCCACATGTTATTATAATAGTGATGCAGGTGTATGTACACTGATTAGGCTTGGGACAGGAATCAAAATGTGCCATCCGCCAAATGACAAATGACAACGGATTTGAAGTTATATACAAATTTTGGAAAACATTGTATGTCTTGAGGATTTTTGCAATTCAAAATGCAGAAAACAAACAACTCAGATTTGAGCGGCCTGCCTGAAGAAAGCAAGAGAAAGCATGGAGTATCAGTGTAGAGAGGGAAGTTGAGGCCATGAGTAGATTTTGGCCTTGACTGCTGAACACTTGGCTGGGAGTCTCCATCAGCAGCCATGAGCTCAAATCAGACGGACAGCACAATGCTGACTCACTATTACACAATGCAGTCTGCTTAATAGCAGGCGAAACTGTGTGCATGTGCAGCGGTGTGTGAACAGTTGTAAAGACATTAAAGTATATATATGATTTGACAATATGTGGTGAAATTTTCAGTCTGTTCACATTAATCCGTAGTAAATGAAATGGTAGACAATTTCGTCTCTAGGAGACTGACTCCGAATATCATCATAGATCATCATCAAATTTGACAGAATAATTGGCTCTTCAAGCTCAAAGGCCCAGCAGTTATTCACAGGGTGATTATGATCAAATACCATGCATGGCTTTGCATTTTCAGGACAAAAATGTCCTGACTTTGTAGAAAAAAGAGAAAAAAAGCTATAATCTGGAGCAGCAAATTGGTCCTGACATTTTTTTTACAAAAGTTCTATGTTTCATTTTTTTTAAAGAAAGAATCAAATAATTTCTTTTCCTATACTGAGGTTAAGGTAAGGATTAGGTTTAACATCAGGCTCAGAAAAATCTCATTACATATTACACATAACGTACTTACATAAAATACACATGGGACATATTACTATTATTACATAAGCATAGTTACATGAACAATTCATACTGGAAAGCAAATGTGAGTGCATGTAGGTGTGAAAAATACCTGTCACAGTGTTTCCTCCTTTGTAAGGTAGACTGTTGATGGCTCGGAGCAGCTCAACTCGTCTGAGATACTGATTGAGGGTGAATTCTGTACGGGCGTCTGTGCTGTACTGAACTACACCCACCCTGCTTTTATCCTCTCCAATGTCAAAGGCCCCAGCCACGGCCGAGATGAAGTTACGGATGTGCTTGAAATTCTCTCGTCCCACACTCCAAGAGCCGTCCACTAGGAAGACTAGGTCAACCAGCGCACTGGCGGAGCATTCTGGGAAATAAAAGGTCAGCGGGCATATTAGGACTGTGTACTAATACTAATGGTGTAGGATACCGGCAGATTATTGAACAAAATATTAACAAACTGCACTTTTTTATACTACTAGAAAAATTTTCACTCAATTTAAATCCAAAACAAGTTTTGTCTATTAGTTTATTTCTGGTTTTCTCAAAATATTCTTTCTGTTGTACTGCAAGACAGCAAAGACACCACCACAGGGGAGTGCTGCTTTATTTACCAATCCTAAAAGGCCCTCTAAGTCTGGGGTTGGCCTTGTTACTTAGGTAGAATTCAACATTGCATTGCTTTACATTGCGCTGTGGCGCAAATGTGTCCATCAACATCATATCCAAAACGACAACAACATATTCTAAGCATTCATGTTGGATTTGTTCTTGTTCTTGCTCAACTTCTGCACTTGGGAATACACAGTATACTATATACTCAAAAAACAGTTAGAAAAAGTTTAAGTGTATGCCATTGGGATGCACAATTACACAACCTTTGCAGAACAAACTCAGGCTGACCTTCACAGTGTTTTTGACATGGAAGTTGCATTATAATGAAGAAATCTCCAGGATGTAAATGTAAAAGCAAATTCAGCAAAGATTTCAGCCTGTTTCCTGTTTATAAAATAACCCAAATCTCATTCTATTAAACTAAAAATCCATGCTTTAATTGTGCTCTGCAGCTGAGCTAAGTTACACCGCAACAAGCAAGGCAAATCAATTACTGTCTTTCTATTGGCCCTCCTCTTGGGGAACACAAGTGCAACATATTTCAAACTGTACAGCCCTCAGGTGACAATCTGCGATGAAAGATGTTGCTTCTGTGCAATACCCCGCATAATTAAAGGAGTAATTATTACTGCCGGGGTTCCTCCCCACTAACCCAAACTACATCACTCACACGATTTGGAAAGTTACTCAGCGTTTAATCATATTACAGGCTTAAGTTTTTGCACTTTACCCAGCTGTCTAATGGCCATTTTTTTATTTTTTTTTTTCCTGTATTCTTCATCCATCCAAGTGTGTTGTATTGGTCATAATGTAAGCTTATACCCCCCCCAATTACCACTGTGCAAACTACATACTGTTATAGATGAAAGTATCCAACGCAGCATCAGAAACCGCATAAGTAAGTCTATTTGAAATTATTTAACAATTCAACACGGTTTGAAGTTGCTATGCAGCTGCTATGCTAATTGGTCGGGTAGCATGATTACTTGTTAGCTACATTAGCTTTGTCGTTGCTGATTGAGTATATTTAAGCCAAGGGGAAACTTGTGCACATTCTATTTTCGCCAAACTGTTGCTTTATGTGCTTCATAAATGAACGTAACTTGACTTAATCAGTGTGGGAGGAATCCCCTCTACCTTAGCAGACAAAGGAAAAGTGAAAAATTCATTAAGGGGGGGAGAGCACAGTGTTCTCATAAAGTGCACTGCTGTAATGCCTTCCACTTCTCTAACTGTTTTCAGTGGGTTGTCTTTACTGAGGCCAGGCACGAGGGGCCTACTGACTGAGACGCTGAGTGACTCACTTCATCAAGCTGTCTAACAAGCTAAGTGTTATCAGGACTCATAAAGAAGGGTAAAAAGTTACAGAACA
>JAILXH010020462.1:0-10162 GCA_023558415.1 Piaractus mesopotamicus | reverse complement strand
TCTCTCTCTCTCTCTCTCTCTCTCTCTCTCTCTCTCTCTCTCTCTCTCTCTCTCTATTCTCTTCATTACACGCGTCTTACGCGGTGTGTCTCCATGCAACTTTCGCTTGGAAACTCAGGACGGATTCGCTGCTCATGAGAGAGAAAGATGGAAAAGAAAGAGAGATAATAAGTTGTATTCACAACAAAATTTCAGTGTCTTCATATGCACCTTTACACGCTAAAAAACAGCCCAAAAGACGCTGCTAATTAAGGCTTGCGGTGTGTTTTTAATTTTTTTCTGCTGGCTGCTGCGTCAGTTACTAGGCATTGACGTCACGTTTAGGTTTTCCCACTGTACTGTCCATGGCTGCTGATTACAGACGGCGCTGCTGCTGCGTCCTCTCAAACACCCATAGATACACGCACAAACACGAACTCTGTAACGAACCAAAAAGAGAACCGAGTGAGACTCTAAAACAGGGGTAAGAGGATCTGCCTTGTCTGCTCGTGTTGCTGCTCCAGCGTCTCGGAGCGACCTCCTGTGTAGTAGCTCCTCCACCGTCGCGACAGACTCGTTTAGCCATGGAGGGGCTTAAGTGCAGGGTACACCGTGTATCACAGTCTCAGAGCCCTCACTTTCACTCTTTCGGGGCTTCTTTCGAGCACCAGAGCTCGGAAGACACAGCGTGCACGAACCCCATGCCTTTGGAAACTCATTTGCTAAAGAAATTGTCGTGGCAAACTCACCACTAAGAGCGAAAACGCAATTCATAAAAACAGTTACACGGGGGTTTCTGCTGGTTTCAGTGTTTACTGGCACTGTTTGTGCCACTGTTTTCTATGGAAAGACAAAGGAACGCTGTTTTATGAAAGGGGTGGTGTTTGTTAAAACCACAGTCATTAAAGCTCTCAGTGGCTGACAAATTAGAGGCATATGAACCATGCAGCATTTAAAAGGAATGAGAAGCGTTTAAAAAGACAAATTCAACCTGTAAAGAAGACACCAGTGCATATCAACACTAGCTTCTGAACACTCTCTGAGCAGATGGCCGCATGGTGTCGCCAAACGCCGTCTTAGAGCTCATTCAGAAACCGGTGTCTTCAACTCTGTGCCCTGTCAGGTAAATAAAAATGTCAGCTAGATGTTTTTTCTTTCCTTTAAATGAGGGTACACAGTGAGGATCAGGAGGATCAGTTCGACCACGAGCTTACCAAGGTATCTCTGTAACATTACCCATACTTCTATACAATTCAGAGTGAGTGTAATCACATATAGCAGTTCAACCGCTCATATATAGGCAATAGAGACAACAGGTTCTGTACGAAAAACTTATGCCATGCTATAAAAGTTTTGATATGATTTATATGTTACGTGCCCAAAAGTCCAGACACCCCATTATAATAAGTGAATTGAGCTGCTCTGAGGAGTCCATGGCTGAAGCATTAAGCTGCACATGAACAGTTTTCCACAGAAAAGCATTGCCAATAGAACAGGATGCTCTGGAGCAGCCACTCATGAGCTTAAGGTCACGTTGCCTAATGGCAAATGTCATCTAGAGGAGTGTAAATCCCCCAGCATTGGGTTGAAACTGCGCTGTCGGAAGTGATGGAGCACCATCCAATAGCTTTACGATAGAGTTAGAGTGTCGTTTGTGATAACTAACATCAGTACCTGCCCTCACTAATGCCCTTGTGGCTAAATGCAATCAAATCCTCACAGCAAAGAAGAGTTGAGGGTGTTACTGAAGAAGAGAGGGGACAAGCTCCCTACTAATAGTCTTGATTACAGAAGAAATGCTGGATGTTTGGTGTTTACAAACATCTGGACATCAATATATACAGCATTCAAAAGCTAAGCCATAAACTACGGTTTCAGATTTCAGTAATCTGTTTTATATTTTGTGAAAATGTGAGCAGCTATACTTAATAGTGAGTGCCCATTAGTGAATGGACAGGGTAGGACCAGCTCAGTATGTTTCAACTAAAAATGGATGAACAAATCTGTTCTACGTCCAAAAACAAGACATCTTTAGCCTCAGACTTTGAATGAGCTCTGCAATAGTAACACCAAAAAAAGAGAAGAGTGATGATGATGTTGATGTAGCAATGAAGCTAGACTTTCCCCACTCACCACTGAAGCTAAAAATATCACGAATTCGGCTGACTCTGGGCTGGAAGTCGCTCAAAGCATCTCCTCATTTAACCTACTGTGCCTCAGCTCCAATAAAAAAGAGCAAAGCTCG
Source organism: Piaractus mesopotamicus (assembly GCA_023558415.1). Lineage (NCBI taxonomy): Eukaryota > Metazoa > Chordata > Actinopteri > Characiformes > Serrasalmidae > Piaractus > Piaractus mesopotamicus. Next base: position 7,938 of record JAILXH010020462.1, on the reverse strand, counting down.
TGGTTCCAACAGGCACCTGGGACGTTAAGTGAAAATCACAGCCACGCACTGAACAATACTTCAATCATTTCTTTGCACTGCCTCACTGTTGGTGATCATCTTTGGCATGTCAGTGCAAAAGCATAAATTTTGTGCAACATGTATCAAGGAAGGGAGAAGGAGTGTCTTCATGCTCTAGTGAGTCTGGAAACCTTTCTTGTGTTTGGTGTCTTTTCTGAGAATTCTGTTACTGTGGGGCCAAAGACTCCCCTCTACCCACCAGCTCTATTTCTTGCATGAGGCTTCAGAACAAAATACCATCATAACATCTCTGACAATTCATTGTGTATGTGCATGATAATCACGCAGACTGTGACTAGGCCTATCTGGAGTAATAATAACATGAAACATCTTTGGTTATTAAAGGGCACCGTTCCAGCAGCACAAATAGCACCACACCCTGACTGATTTCCGCCACTCAAATGAGATTTCAGCACCATGGACAGCACCATAACATCAGAAAAATAGTCAACATGTTACAGATTGTACGACTACAGGATCTCACCACACTTTTAACCACAACATAATGTCATCTTCCAAATACTCTACAGGTACAAAAGGGTGCAGATACGTGCTCATCCAACAATTCTATAGAAATCAAGTGTACATTCGTGGAAAAGATGGTTCTTCAAGGGTTCTTTAGTAACGAAAATGGTTCCATATAGAACCATGAACATTCAAAGAACCAATTGCATGATTAAAGGATTCTTTGTAGAATGAAATGGTGCTTCAGATTGATGGAGAATGTGTTGTAAATAGCACCAAAAAGGGTTCCACTATTGTTACAAGCCAAAAAAAAAAAACTTTTTTGGTACTACATAGCACCCTTTTTGATAAGCATGTATTAATAGTAGGTTTGTCCTCCTTTGCTGCCTCTAGAAAAGCTTTACACAAGATTTTGGAACATTGATTGCTGTGAGGATTTGATTGCATTCAGCCACAAGAGCATTAGTGAGGTCAGGTACTGATATTGGATGAATAGTTATGGAGCACAAACACCATTCCAACTCATCTTAAAAGTACTGGATGGAGCACCATCACTCCAGTGAGTGCTCCATAACTCAGTTCTGGGGGGGATTTATACCCCTCTAGCTGACATTTGGCATTTGGCATTGTGACCTTATGCTTATGTGCAACTGCAGAGCATCCCATTCTACTGGCAATGCCTTTCTATGGAGATTATACAAGCTGTGAGTGCATGTGAACCTCTATGTCAGCAATGGGTGCACCTTAAAGTAGCTGAACTCACTAGAAAGGATACAGTAAAATGGCATTAGATGATATTTAAATTTACAGTAATGTTAATGACTCATGCTTTCTAAGTAGTGGTACTGTAAAAGAATATCAAGTCAAGTCAAAGTTCATTTATATAGCACTTTTTACAACAGGCATTGTCAGAAAGCGGCTTTACAGAAAAATCCAGGTCCAAGCCTCCATGAGCAAGTCAAGGGCAACAGTGGCAAGAAAAATCTCTCTAAGAGCAAGAGGAAGAAACCTTGAGTGGAACCAAGACTCAAAAGTGGAACCCATCCTCCTTTGGTCAACACTGGATAGCAAAACAATAACACAACACCAATAGAAACAAAAACAAAGGTTTAAGATTAGTATAAAATACTTAAAAAATATATTTTACAAACCTGACATAGCTACAATTTAACAAAGGGACCAAAGGGACCCTGACATTGCCTGTTTCTACTGATTTTACAACAGGGACTTTGTCAGTTTGTGGAATATAATGTTATCATGGATGTAATGCTCATTAACTTTGAATACTACAAAAATTAAATCAAATTTGATGTACAAACCCAATTCTGATATATCATTACAGACAATAAATCTAATTTAATCTGAACTTACATTTAGATGTCTCAAAACTTTCATTTGGATGAACATGTATTACCATAAATTAAAAATGGTGCCGAAAGGATTTTTTGGTTTGGTGTGAGGCCATAACCACTTTTGTTTCCAAAAGGACCGTTTTTTGTGAGATGTGTGAGACGTTTTAGAAAAACTTAACATAATGTAAAGTTGGTAAATGTTTATATAATTAAATGGTTGAAATGTAAACAGTCGTTCTGAGTGGTTTGATGTGAAAACTGCCTCTGATTTTTTTTTTTACAGTGGTGGTGACAGGAGCCAGGGGTCATGATGTCTGCAACACAAATATAGCCATTTTATTTACTGTCCAAAATGACAAGTGAACCTACACGTGTCTTTTGAGTTTTTATATTTAATGTAGATAATGGTAAAATAGTGGTAAATATGCAAATACATTTTCTTTGGTTAATGCTTTGCCTTACAACATGCTGCATGCACCTCCCCTCCATGAACAGATTTAAAAAAATAAGTTTTAGTGTCTGTGAGGTAGCTTTCAAAGCATTAAATAGCTCAGACATGTACCACCACCGCCGTGAACAATTCTGACTCTAGGTTTCTCTAGAAACCACTCTGGATGACTTTGTTTACATCTGAACCATTTAATTACGCACAGATTTTGAGAAACTGGTAAATTTCCCAAAGAAATCACATGTACAAGCAAAGAACTATGAACTAGTACTAGGAACCTTCATTTGATGAGAAAACGTTTTGCAGTATACACGCTCCCCACATATTAATGTACTGTACAGCAGATGTGTACCCATAATGTTTATATGTACAGCGTAAAATGGGACACCATCAAAAGACACAGTGACAAACACACCATTCTTTGCCCTTATTTGATTTGCTTGGACTTATTTACCTTGAGAGCCATTATAAACATCTACTTAATCAATGTTTGTAAGTAACTAGAAAGGCCTTTATAGCCTCACCTAACAACTGACCAACAAACACAACGGACGCTTCAGGATTCCTCAGTGTTGTCCCTTATGAAAAACACATGGAAAGGAAGTCAGTTTATTTGTTAAAACTGGCTCGTCTTGTCCATCTGGACGGTGCACAGAGGGCTTGCTAGATATCAACACAGAATGGACACCGCCTAACCACCTAGTGTGTTTTGCTTGCTTAAGTAGACCGGGCTACGCTGTTTTCTACAGGTCCCATTAAAAACATCATCCAAAATATTTGCATTGGGTTTCTCACACATGTTTCTTTTTCCTTTGTTTGATGTCCCCCCCCTCTCCCCCCCACATCTGCTCTCCCTCGTTTCAGTTCCTCTACCCGGCGAGACACACAGACACATTCTAGGAAACGGACACTGCTCCGGTGCTTTCAATATGGGGGCTGAGAGAGAATCAAAATTGATGAGGGTTTGTTTGAATTTCAAGCTTAGATTAAGAATCTCCGCCCTTATAGCCCTCTCTCTCTCTGTTTATTTTTCCGTCTCTCCTGCCTAAATGATGTCAATGGAAGCCGAGCTATAGAGCTATTTATAGCATCTCCCCCTCCCATCAGAATCACATGATTCAGAGCCGAGGCACAATAACTACCTCAAGAGAGGAGTCTGCATGAATAGAGACGGTGAATATTTATGAACGGGCAGACTGCTGTCACATGATGTTCTCTCTCCGTAACACGTTAAGTTTTGGGTTGGAAAGTGATACTGAAAGGCTGAGTCCTCCTAGAGTCACTTTTTAAAGTCCTTCTTTCATTTCTTTTCCTTTCTTTATTTCCTTTTTATGCGTTTTACCCCCTCGTGTTTCGTTAACTCATTATCAGGGGAGTAACAATAAACTCAGTCCAGAATTCGATTCGATTCCCGATACTTCGATACTTTGTACAAAATTCGAATAGAGAAAAACTTAAGTCGATACATCAGAGCACCACGGAGGCAGGAGTATTGCTGGAGTTAGCTGGTGATTATTGGTGCTGATCGTTTGCAAACGCTGGTGTTAAAACAATGCAACTGCATTAGATGTCATAATTAAGACAGAATGTCCATTGTCCAAGTGTCGATTCACTGTGGCGTCGCAATGTGTAATCTCCAGTTTTGCATTGTGATATCACAATGCCACGATGCACTGGTGCCCCCTGTTCATTCATTGATTCATTCATTCATTCGCCAATCCACGGTACAAACTCGACATGTTCATTCGACAATCATCAATTATTAAAAACAAGAAAACAAGAACAGCAGTCCCCGAGCAGACCCGGTAACTCGTTCCTATCGCGTTTACCGTGTGCTGTACGGTCCTCCTCAATTAAACCAACCTGCTCCCTCCATTCACATGCGGGCCTATTGCGTAACAAGTCTAAGTCTACCCCTCCCTTAAAACACTCACACGCTCACGCGCGCGCACACGTCTTCGATTGAGAACATCCATCCTGTTACAGCTTTGCGTTCAAGATAAGAAGCAGCAACCATTCAAATGGTCACCAGCCCTTCCAGCTCATCTGCACCTTTTACAGGGAACAACAAACAGTAACATTGCTATACATCTCTGAATATATATGAATCTCTCTGTACTGCAACGCACTCCACCAGAGCAGGAGCGTATAGCTCCTGTATCTTCTCCACCACTCTCGTAAATCTATCTTATTATCATTTTTTATTTTATACCGTATAAGCATGTTTCACATAATTGCAGCATTCTATGTGTTGCCCCAACGGCCACACGTGTGGGAGAGCACTTCTTTCTGGTTCCTGGTTGACATGTTAACACTCCCTGGATGCTATATTTAGTAAGCCTCCCAGTGCTGTTACTATTCCAGGCATTGTACATGAGGGGGCGGATGCTACTCGTTCATGAAAAAGAGGATAACACTCTTTTCCTCACAGCTCTTAAAAAACACTCATATCTATTTTTTTTTCTTTTGCAGGGCTGCAGCAACAATGAAACAGTGAACATGAGGCACTCATTATTCTGTTTTTTTCAATATTTTCTTTGCATTTCGACTTCACAAAATGCTTAAATTTGGCCATATGTATGAAATAAAGGCGTTCAAAGCACAAGCAATCATTTCAAATACCTGTTGAAGTGTATGAATATGGCAGCAGCTGAGCACCATGTTCTGTTAATCTCCTCGTTTCGGTGAATGTCTTCTGGAGAGCCAGATTGTTTCACATAGGCTACTGTTAAATAGTACATACAATGTATCTGTGGCTCTACACATATTTATCTGATCGGGTTTTCACTCATTAACAGCACAGTTTATGAGTGCTGCAAATGGAGTCCATGCTAGGAGTCACTGTTATGTTCTAAGTTCACTTATCTGTACTGAGAACAGCCATAAATCAGCAGCGCGAGTTCAGCCAGGTGAACAAACGCTTGTTTTACAGCGTCCTTCATGAGGGGGGTGTCTACGAGAGAAATTCTGACTAAAATGAACTCTTTTTTAATCCAGAGAAACTCCCAGTCTCCTAGTGTCTAACTAGTGTCACGACGCAGGTTTTAAGGATTCTTGTGATTTGTATTTAATATATCGGCGTGAATATGACTAAAACAAGAGCTTCTCTTCTCGGCTCTCCACAATCACGCATGCGCAGAAGACTGCAGACGCCTGGTCTGGGAAATACCTTTGTCACGAGCGCCGAAGGGGAAAGACTAGCAGGACAACAGCGCCACCTACAGCACACAAACTCTCCACACGGACACAGTTTAAAACACCAATCAGACACAGGAGGTCCTGTAAATAGAGGGAAAATAGATAAAGAAAGAGCTGAAGCAAGAAAGCCGAATCGGCGAGTTATGAGGTGAATACAGAGAACGCCAGGAGACAAAACTAGCGCGCTGGTTAAACGTCTCCGTGACCGACACACGCGCTTAAAGGTAGATAAAACACGTGAAACTCTGAAAACTAGTCAAAACCAGCGTGAAAAGGAGGAGCGAAGCACAGTCTCGTTTTAAAAAAAATGTTTTCTTACCAACAAAAGAGATACGATGTGCGGTTCGTGGGCTTAGGTGGCCATCTAGTGGTGTGAGCAGCACATCTTTTTTGATGAAACTCTTTTGTCTAAACATAATATTGCGGGTCATGACTGGGCCACGTCAGGAAGGAGGCCACATTTCTGTCCTCTACACTAAATCGGATGTATCACACATCTTCATAAAGATATTAACATTTTCTTTGTGCTGTTTCAGTATGTCATACGCATTTGAATGCATCAGATTGCAACATAATATTTATTTAAAACTCTGCGCACCAAATAGTTTAACATATGTTCCATGCTTGGTGTTGTGAATAAGTTTTTGCTCCCCAGAACTACAGCAGGCATTACTAAAGGGACCTTTAAGCATGTATTCTGAGAAAACTGCAGACTAGTCCTTTAATCCCTTGTTATAAGGGGTATTCCGCCCCCAAACTACCATTTAATGTGTTATTTATTTTATGTAAGCCTAACCTTGTATACCTTCTTGGGAATTCACCCAAGGCAATACAGGCATCCTGACTGCTACTGTAGCCACTGATCTAGTGGCTAATCAATACAGGCATAAGACTTGGCTTTCTAGCAGTTGGTTAGCTATCAAGCTTCCTTCTGCATTAGTCAGCTAGTGGAGAAACCAACAAACAAACAAACAATTCCAACCTCAAGTATCCACCCTAAAGCATTTGCAGTTTTTCAAAAGTTCCTCCCACCTTCAAGATACAACATCAGAAGATATTTTTCTAGTCTTTAAGCTGTAAGATCTCATTATAAAGACTGCAGCTCCGCTATATTGGCAAGTAGCCATGCTCACAATGTTACTTTATCTGAACCTGGCCTTGGGGTACAGAGTGTTCTAAAACAAGGCAAACTGGGAAAGGGCAGAGGCCTAAATTCAGCAAGTTATCCTCTCAAGGACAAGAAAGCTAGTTAAGTGTAAAATGTCTTGTGCTAGGCTCTGGCTCTGGCTCTGGCATGTTGTCCAGACAGAGGACAGCAGTGACTTGTTAGGATAATTTGTCCTGCCAAAATACTTCATACAGCAAAGTGTAAAAACATTAAGAAACTCTCAAACATGCAGGTGCAATGCAAGTTTGTCATTAATACATGTGGATTAGCACCCTAATGACAGAAATGGGGCACTTAATTCAAGTTTGCAAGTTCAGACCATACTCTCAACATGTGGTTGTGGTATAAGGAGAGATTGTGAGATTGTAAAGCAGAGTTTTTCAGTGGCTTCCACTTAATGCTAAAAGGCCCAGGAGGAAGCTGTAGTGTTAGATGTGGTCTTCCTCCCACCCCTCAGGTATTTTTTTTTTAACTCCAAATAATATAGACCACTTAAAAAACACAGATTTGTGACCTTTTTTTTTTTTTTTACTAGTCCGAGCAATGTAGATTACAGAAGTGCAGTTTTTTGCTTTGGCTTTTTATTTGAAGTGTTTTAGAACAAGACAAACATTGAACTGCACTAGTGTAGCCATGACCTGTCCAGGGTGTATCCTGCCTTCCGCCCAATGACAGCTGGGATAGGCTCCAGCAACCCACCGCGACCCAGTAGGATAAGCGGTTTAGATGATGTGTGTGTGTGTGTGTGTGTAGTGTAGCCATTTAGGACAAGAATTTTGACACCACCCGTCCTGAAACAACTTTAAGGGATCTGACTTTGCCTCATTGTTTACTTCTGAGGTTCAAAAATGCTTTATACTAACTAAAAATGTACCCATTTGCTTTTAAAGATATGTGGGGTCACCGATAATCAGCAGCCTTTAATAGTTACAAAGACACTGACATGGTTGCGCACAGTGCTGAAGTGTCATCACCAGCATCCCCTGAAGGAAAAAGCTCCGCATCAAAGGGGTTTCCATCAGTTGTCACCAACTCTCCTCCTGGACATCTACATTCCTGCAGAGTTTAGTTCCAACACACATCTTGATATTCTGCCCCTTCTTAACACTACAACAGATCCAGCCAGTCAATGACTTCTGAAGAAGTTAATTAGCTGGAGCAGACGTGGCAGACTGTAGTCAGAACTAGATTCACCAGGAAAGCAGATCTCCAGGACCACAGATGGAGACCACTGGTTTACACAAATA
>JAILXH010020416.1:0-11049 GCA_023558415.1 Piaractus mesopotamicus | reverse complement strand
TGTGTGTGTGTGTGTGTGTGTGTATAAAGTTAGCACTTATAGGCTAATTAGGTTAAATAGAGTTATATAAGATGAGGTGTCATTATCTGTATCTAGAGGGAAAACGTGATAGCATCCCTAATTGGAACCTTTCCTTGTGTTATGCACACTAACTTCCAAGAACTTGAACATGAGCGGATGTACCTGCTCAGTGCTGAGCTATGCTGTAATCTGGTCTTGTAGTCCTTGTGTGTGACCCTGGCTGCCAGGTTGCCAGTGCTGGCTGACTGCGGGCTAAGCGCAGACTGAATGTGGGCTGCTGGGGGTGGTGGTGGAGACTCAGCGTATCTGAAGCTGTATCCGATAATCGGAATCACATTTCCCTGTCTGCCTCATTCCCTTCCTGTACTGCCTGGGGCCTGGCCACGGCTGCCCGTGTCATTAGACAGAAATCGATGGCCCATGTGCTTGTTCAGTATATGTGTGTTTGTGTGGGTGTCTGTGTCTGCCTGTGCATATGAAGGAGAAAGGGGAGTTGTGTATAGGGGTCAGGATATGAAAGTAATAGATGGATTGGTTTGTGCCTCAGATTTTAATAACTGTAGGCCCATCTCAAAATTGTTGTGCTTAGCCAAGATCTTAGAATCCCTAGTGAATGATCAACTTAAGACATTTCTCCATGGAAATCCAGCCTTGTCATACTACCAATCTGGTTTTAGTGCAAAGCATAGCACAGTCTCTGCTGCTACTCATCTCACATGATCTTTTCAGTGCCATTGATAGAAAGAAACATTGTGCAGTCATTTTCATTGATCTTTCTCTTAAGCCTCTAAAACAGCTGACCCTTTCCCTACTTTTACATAGGGGACATAGTCTATAACAGAGTTTACATAGTCTATAAAATATTAGTTTTGACCACAGAGCCACCAACTGGATTAAAAATTATCTCTCCAATAGATAGCAATGTGTGGCACCGGGACAAAGTAAATCAGAGCTACTATCGGTAACAAAGGGAGTCCATCGGACCAGTATTATTTTTTTTTTTAGCGACATAGCCACCTCCATTGTCGATTGCAGAGTACATTGATATGCCGACAACACCATTTTGTTCTGGTCAGCTGACTATCTTGGTATTACAGTGGAAAAACTGCAGCATTCTTTTAATGAAAAACCTACAGTCACCTTTTTGCAATCGTAAAATAGTCTTAAATGTTGAGAAACCTAATTTATGCTGTTTTCCAGAGCCTCTAACATTGATTTTAACATTTTAATACAATGTGTGTATATGTTGTTCCTGTTTTGAAAAAAAAAAAATGTGTTTCTCAATGCACATAAAAAACAATGTTGAAGCAACGCTATTGTCTATTCTGAATTATGGCGATATACAGATATGCATCTGCAACCACTCTAAAATCTTTAGACTGTATACCACTCTGCTTTTACTGGTGACCCATTCAATACAAATCCCTGTATACCATATAAAAAGGTTGGCTGGATCTCTGGCAGTGCATTGGGAGAGAAATTGGCTTCTTTTTATCTATAAAGCATTTACTGGCCATATGCCATTGTACATCACAAAAATGCTCAGTGTAAATAATGCATCCTATCAGAATTGTTCCAGTGACTGGATCAACTTCTGGTGTCAAGGGCTTTAACTGAACTGGGAAAATCTATTTTTAGGTACCAGCGCACCAGCGAGCTGGAATTCATCACAGGTATCTCTAAAATTTTGCTCGCTGGTGTCACATGAACATTTTAAAGTTTTAGTTTCACATCCACTTAGCCTGCAGTTGTTTTATTAGATTTTTTAACTTTTGATTTGATGTTTTATTTATGTGACAATCATAAAATAAAAAAAGGAATTATCGACATTTACTTTTTAGTTACTGCTGAGTTATTGTTGTACATTTTCTGTTATTTTATTTATTTAATTAACTGTTTTTATTTATTTTATCCTTATTTGATCTGTTGTCTATTTTTTTTTTACTATTACTATTATATTTACTATTATAATTATTGTTATTATTTGATATGTTTTTGTACTCTTATACCCATTTCGTCTTATGCTAAAAGCACAGAGGTTTAAGTGGTTTGGTACTGAATTGGATATTGCAGATTCGTCTTGCACAATGGAAATGTCATGATGCCCTCAACTCAACAATTTGATTTGATTCAGTTCTCAATTCAATCAGTATTCTAATGATATGGTGAACAAAATCTGAATGATGATGACTGTAACCATTTCATTGCTAATGACACCGGAGTGGAACTGGCAGTGTGATGTATGACAGAAAATGTGCTGGTATGGGTGAAGTTGGATGTGTCATGTATGGCATGAAATGTGTTGGTGTGCATTGTGTTACAGTGTATGGTTAAACTACTAAACAAGTGTAAATGAATTAAAGGGGAACTCCACCAATGTCTCCGTAGTTCAATTAAACTAGATGTAAACAAAGTCACTCAGAGTGCTTTGATGAACGGTTCTTTGTAGAGAAACTTACTGACTGTGATTTCTCTACAGTGGTGATGATGTGATTGCTATGTCTGTAATGCAAGTATCTGTTTTGTTTACTATGCAAATCCACCAGTGAACCTACACTCAGCTTCTGAATTTTTAAATGTTTAACACCTGAACACCTGAATAATAAGGAAAGGTGTCCATACCTTTGGCTATGTAGTGTATCTCCCTGCCATTCATGGATTTTGAAGCATACATTTAGGCCAAAACCTTTTATCAGAACTATTATAAGACAATGTTTGAGGCATCATTCAAGGTATTCATAATCATTTGATGTAATAACTTTCTGTGAATTAGCTTTTAGAGGCATTAAACTCTCCAGATGTCTGGTTCCCATCACCACCACTGTGAACAATTCTGACTTTGTATGTTGCGGAGCATTTCACATCAAACCACTCTGAATGACTGAATGTTTAATCTTAATAATTGAATTAGAAAGAAATTTTGAAAAATAATGGAATTCTCTCTGACAAATAAAATATTGTTGTATGACACCCCATCAGTTGGTGGAGCTGATAATGCTCCAAGTGAATGCTGCACTTGAGCTCTACAGAATTCTTATTGCAGCAACAGAGGAGCCCTTACTACATTACGTTTATATGCTACCTTTAATAACATTGATCATTGATTGTTACTGTTAAAGAAAGATCATCTACTAGACAGTTTATAGCACAGACTATACAATCTATATGATCCAGACCAGTGTCAGTGAGCAAGTAGCAGATCCCAGTTGAATTCAGAAGGGAATGGCTGTTTGGGCAAGCATCAAGAGCAAAAGCAGACTGGCGCTGAGTGGAGTTCGTTGCTGGCAGCGCTGTTTTATTGCTATTCATTTGGAGTTAAAGTGTGCGCTGTGCCCTAATGAAATGTAAAGCTGCCGTCTATTGATGGTGGCTCATTGTAATTCCCCTAGTCTTCCAGCTCTACTGCAAGGCCCTTATTGATTCATCTGTATGAATATGTAATCACAGGCATAAATCTTTGTAGCTGCAGACAGCTGAGGGAGTGTGTATGTTTGTGCATCTGTGCAAGTGTATGTGTGTTTATATATGTGTTTGTATGCGATCATAAGTTTGTATAGCAGAAATCCAGGATTCAGGAATGGTTGTGTAATGACAGGGTTCTGTTGTGGTTAAGTTTACTTTTTTTCTATCGGTTTCTGACTTTCAAAAACATTTTTTGCTGTTTGTGAGTGACTGTGTTCATAAATAATAACATAAATAATGTTACATAATCTTCAATATAGGGATGTTTTTAACAATAGCCTAAAAAGAAGCCGAGTCAGGAACCTGTAGAGCCTTTGGGCAGGAAATTCTTGATATTACGATTGGAGTGATATCACTGCTGCTATGCTAGAATGCTCAGGGGAGGTAGGACGCTCAGAGTGCACATTGGCATTGCAAGCTATCTAAAACTATGAAATGTGTTCACCACAGAGGTGCGGAAGTGTTTTTGTACCAATGTAGCAGGTGAAATGTACATAGCAGTAGTGCACACTTAAAACACATTCAAAATGTCAGACTATTAGTACAATATTTTTTTTATTCAATATTTTGCTGTGCATTGCTTTATCCTATTAAACAGTTCTAGTTATTTTCTCGTGGGCTCACAAAATTGTTGGAAGTTGAACTTGTGATCTCATGACAATAGCATGAAGAGTAGACAACTATGCCACTTCCAGGCTGCTGTTTAACCTCATAAAGAAACATGCAGTTGTATTAGTGTTCTTTAAATCATACCCATAATATGTTTGCAAAAGCTTATTGTGATATAATTTATTGTGATGTCAAAGTCTCAGCAGAAAAAAATGTGCTGTTATGGCAAATTAACAGTACGGTTAGAACACTTTTCGACTAATCAGCTTGCATGGCCAGAACTAACTGTTGTATAAAATGATATATCGCCCACTCCTACTTCCTATAAAGACAGTAGCTAAGTTTCCATGTGTTTGTCTAAAAAAAAAACTGACATGTTGTGAAAAAAGGCGTCTTGCCCTGTATTTTCATCAGCCTACAAGATAATAAAACTCTCTATGGACATGTCTATGCAAAAAAAAAAAATCAGAAATATGGAGCAGTTTTACGCATAATCTTTGATGCTGTGCAGCTTCTAGCTGCTTTTTTTATATTATCGTAGTGTTACATATCATAAGAGCGTAATGCAAACACTGTGGCTAAGGAAATTAAATTCACTATACCAAATGGAAACCCAGCTAGAGTACCATGGAAATCGAAAGCCAGTTAAGTTTGTACGTAAGGGAAGACACCATGTTTGAAGAAAAAAATAGTGCACTTTGTATTGTGCTTTGGCTGTTCTTTGGGGCTCTGAAATACACATAAAAGAAGAAAAGAAGCATGTTGGTGTGTTTGAGTGTGTTTTTTGCATTGTTTTTTTTTTAATAATTATATAGGTGAGTTGTGTACTAGGAGTAGCTTCAGGTGACAAAATCAAAGCATATCAAATTGTGTGTGTGTGTGTGTGTGTGTGTGTGTGTGTCTGTATGTGTCTGCGAATAAGTTTCTGTGCATGTTGTAAGCTGTGATTTTTATTTATTTTATTTTTTTTTGCAGTGTTTCTTTCATTATATAGGTGAATTGTGCACTAGGATTAGCTTCAGGTGACAAAATCAAAGCATATTAGAATGTGTGTGTGTGTGTGTGTGTGTGTGTGTCTGTCTGTCTGTGTGTGTTTGTATGTACATGTCTCTCTGTGTGTCTGTGAGTGTATGTGAAAAATTTATTAAGTGCCCATGTTCAGACTCTGCAGGTCCCCTTGAGACTTATGACCAGCAGGTCAGTGTCTATGGGTTTAATAGAATTTCAGCACTGGGGCAAAGAACAGAGAAATCTCCATGAAGTGTGAAAATCATGTCACGTTCTCCTCATAAGCAGGCAGTCCTCCGATGACAGCACCTGGGAATACAACTCTCAACTCTCATGCTTTATTCTGGCTTTATTCTCTTTTTTTGAAGACAACACATTAAAGAGACGTTAATATATGTGTGGAGAATGCCATATGTTCACTACTGCTTTCGCGCTCACTCATCTCCCTCTCGTCATCTTCTGTCTTTCGCTGCTGAATCAGATCTGTTCAGGAAATCTGCATTCAGTGGAGTTCACTATACTACAGCAGGCTGATCCGCATGTGGTCACCTCTTGGCATGTCTTCTCTGTGCGGTCATAGCCCTGAGGCAACAAAGCTTGAGGAGACTGCCAATTAAAAAGCCCTGTTAAATAAAACAGCACTTAGCCTGTGGGCTGAGCAGTATGAGTTTGTGATGTCTGCGTCCACTTCAGAGCAGAGCTGGTCTACAGACTGAACTAAGTGGACTGGGCCCAGTGGAGATTTCAGCAGCAGACACCAAAGGCCTATGCAGGCCTGCTGCTCACTTTCTCATTTAGCATGTTAGCTGTGCTAATTAGCGTGTTAGCTCAGCCACATGTGTACCCTCACCATCGTTTAAATGTCAGTTTAATTAAGAAGCATGATGTGATTTGAGCTAATTTTGCTGGGCGAATGGTAATTGGTAATTACCGGTAACATTTGGAAGCAATGAGGGAGAGGGAGTGTTTGAGGGGGGCTTGTCTCCATGTGGAAATCTCAGTTGATTGGGAACGATTAATGACTGACATATTGTAGCCCCTTATAGTAATGGCAAAAGTCATGTAGGTTGGTAATGGGGGCTGCTGAGACTGGAGAGAGACTAGTGTAGACTAGTGTGTAGAGTATTGTTTTGTGTTCTTTTAGGTGAATGGTTAATGCATGAAACTACATTTATGAAGTTACAATGAAGGGGGAGGTTTACCTTTGGCTGTTTTTTACTGTGCTACATCTTGGTGGAGCTTTAAAAACTGTAATTGTGACCATCAGCCATTTTGGAGAAAATGCTAGGAAAAACAGACCAATGACCTCACCAGTTGGTCCTGTGTCTAACAGAAGTGGCTGCATCACGAGGGCTTTGTAATTGTTCGGCTCTAGATGTCAATTGTTGTCGCCTCAGGGCTCCAGCCATACAAAGAAGACCACATCCGATTCGGCCTGTTGTAGGAGCTTATAGTGTACTCTGTTTCATGCAGATTGTCTGAACAGCTCTGATTTACCAATGAAAGATCTTCATTGGTGTTCATTGTTTTGCTTCATCTCTTAATTGCTAGATTTTTTTAATTAAATTATGCCAAGAACACTTTCCTTTCAGCAAGGTGATGCACTCCCTTTTTTTTTTTTGCTTACTTTTTTACAGAAACACACATGCGCACACACACACACACACTCCCTGTCTAAATGTATGTATAGCTTAATCTAAATGCACACTGCTCTCCTTGGTTGTAGCTGTGTGTCTGTATTGGGGTGTGCGTGCACATGCATGTGTATTTGTGCCCATTTTAAGTTGTGGCAGATGGGTTTGATTGAAAGAGCCTCTCACTGTGGAGCCCAATGGACAGCTGTGTGAGTTACACACAATTTTTACAAGGTTCTTACCTGTTTTATTCTTGGGTCCAACCTTGTGCTAAAGTGCCCTTGAGAAGCAGTTAACCTGGATGTCCAAGGGGGAAATCTGCACCAATGAATGGAGCTAAAATTAGCTTATAATGGATAGCTATTATAAGTAAAGCTACACATGCTATTGCACCTCATGGTAGGGCAAACAAATGATAATTAGTAGCTATCATATATATAAAAGTGTATATGACATTGGTAAACTGGCAGTGTTTCCAGGCAGAAGGACAGTAAATGACCTTATGAGAGAAGTTTACTCATGCTCCAGACAGCTTCTGTGTATGTGACTTTGTGTTCGGGTAGATGCTAGGAAAGTAATACTGCCCCATTTTCTGGCCTATTTGCTTTATATGGCAATGAGGTAACCTGTGTTACTGGTGGCAGCTGTGACTCCTCTGCTCAGATGTGACGTCACACTGCAGCTATGGTCACTGTCATGTGACAGAGCCTATTTCTACATGACTGCTGTGCTCTCTAACTTAGTAGTTTTCAACCTGTGTGATGTAACCTGAAGATGGATCGCAGTGTGGGGATGAGGGAGTCAAATGGAAGTATCAATGCATATTTTTTTGTTTTTGTTCTGTAGCAGAGCTAAATGAAGTTCATGTATTATGATGGTGGTAGCACCTATCATGGTGTTGAAATTTTGCTACCGCAGCAGCCTTAGTTGACCAAATTTCCACGTGCATCTGTTCCTGGTAAAACACCAGCAATCAATGTCCCGCTAAATATTAAAGAAATGTATTAATGTGTTCATACTGAAGGTGAAAGCTAAATGGATTACATCTAGAGAACGAATAGTTGTCATTATTATATTAAATCTGTAGTCCACAATCTGTGTCACTTGGATGGAAAGACTTTTTTGATTAATTAATTTATGTCTTCACTTTGCACTACCTCTACATGTCGGTCATCGCTTGAAAATTTTGAGAACCCCTGATCAAACTCATCCAAAGTCAGCTTTATTGGGGCTGATTTTTAACACATATTGTGGGATTTGGATCAGAAAGTAGTCTGGTTAATTACTACAGAGTTTCGACTGATGCTGGCACATGCAAACTGTGGTTTTTACCAATTATCCACAAGTTAGCAAGAGAGGCATTCAGTAAAGTTACAGTGTAAAATGTGTATGTGGTAATGATTTTTCACCTGACAGTTACAAAGAAGGTCTCCAGCGGGATACTCTAAAAAATCTACAGCTGTACCAAATACATTTTACAGATGACATCTGAAGGGAGTGAATCGGAGGTATCTGTCCATCTTCATTGTGCTCACTTCATGACATGTGCAGCTGAGAGGACAAGGCTGAAGTTGACTTCCTATTCAGCACATTATTTTTAGTGTTACACTTTAGATGGTGTAGCAGATACATTATTTAATAACAAAAGAAAAAATCACTTAAGAAGCTAATTTTGCTTTGTGCTAACAGGTGGGTCCAGGGAATCTCTGGTGGGTACAGCTGCCAACTGACGCATTACTTCATGTGTATATTCAGGTTTAAACATATACGGTTGAGGCTCATTTGTGCAGAAAATGTGGCACTCGAATTTGTACTCGGACATTGTATAAATTTTCTCAGCACACTCGCTTAGCTTTTTTATCTACAATGGGGTCCAAAAGTCTGAAACCACTGCTAAAAAAAGGTTATATTTTGCATTCCTTTCTAATTTAATACACAGTTTTTAATTACAGATGACATTGTCAGCATAATAGTTTGAGTGAAAAGTAGAATCTTTGAATGTTTATATTACTTTCTTAGTATTTGGTAGGTCTTCCTTTTGCTTGGTGTGCAGTCAAGCTGGCAAGGGCACCATAAATTTGTGCAAAAGCCTCCATTCAGTAGATCAAATCTATCTGATAGTTGTCTAAACATGTGTTTCAATGGAAGGAATAAGACTAAAAAAATGACTTTTTTGTACAAAGGCGTTTTAGTTTTCTTCATTTTGAACTGTGACCTATGAATAATGCAGAATGTTGGATTTCCACTTTGTTTCAATTGTCATAGTTTACCTTTTCCAAGATTGTAAAACTTTCTGTTGTTTTTTTCCAGGTTTAAATATAAATGCCAGATTTTCAAAGTGGTCTCAGGCTTTGGACACTGTATGTTAGCCTGTGGTGCATTGTGAATTATTTTGGCCCCATATTTGGTGATCTTGAGCAAAATTCTACCACATTCTGCTAAAAAAAAAAAAAAAAAGTGATTCCAATTATCTTGAATGGTCCCTTTTTTAGCTACTAAGTTTTTTGGGGTTTTTTTGCTTAATTTTATAGTTTATACTAAGTCATACTGTGTTCTAAACCGCATTGACTTGTTACCAAATGGCTCCTTTAATGTGAAGAGAAAGCTTCATAAGCTTGGAAAACCATCAAATTTGCAGCACATCTTCTATAATGTGCACTTTCAGTTGTCAGTAATGCATAGGCCAGATGTGATTGCTTGAATTTTTTGAATGCGCGTATGGGAATGTGAACTGCATTCCTTACATGTGCATGTGTGAGTGCCATTATTAGTGAGTGCACTAAGAGGATATGAGTGTTTTACGTTTGTGTGTATGCCTGAGCCTTCTGCAGCTGTAGCCAACGCAAATACAAAGGAAGCCTACCTGATGCCAGGGAGGGACAGCTGCCTGTCCACTCATCCAATGGCAACAGCTAACACCCAGCATCTGCACCTGCCCCTTACATCAGCCTACTGCTGGACAACTGTGATGTCTGCTGCTCCATCCGGCCGCTGTTGTGAGGACACAAGCAGCTGCTTCAGCCTTGCGCCATCTGTCCATCTATCTGAGCCGGCACAATGCTCTCAGTCCATGTCACACACATAAATGCACTCTGCAGCACTCTACTGAGTGTGCTCTTGTGTACTTACTGCACTTCTAGGCCATTCTGCAATGGCTGGACTGTTCTTGGCCTGGTTCGTGCTGATTTTATACACTAACGCAGGTGCTGAGGATTGGCCAGTCAGGCAGGGGAAGTGCTCTGTGTTTTGCAGACTTTAAACTATAAGAGAAAGTGATTGAGAGTTTGAGTAATTTAGCATTAGCTTAGTCACAGCTCTGGGATTTAAACTGTAACATGCTGCAGAACCGGTTATCTTGTTCTCATTTGATTTTTCAGCTACATTTGGAGGTGTTTGAAAAGCTAATCATGTTGTGGAAAATACAAATGAATTTTGAGATCTTTTAAAGATGTCAGTCTGAGACCCTAAGGTTTGGGCCTTATAGAATGAGCCTGGGGGCTGGGAAACGTTTGGCTGCTTTCAGCAAATAATTTGTAATGTAAGACACACCTGCTGTGTCCTGAAATGGGCAGTTTTATGCACAGTAGAGGAATTTTGACAACTGCACTAAAGAACTGCACTATGAAGCTATACCAGTTCACTGTGTTCTATGTAAAAATGCCCTTAGTTCTTTCATTTGGTGTTCATAGACAAACAATTAATCTGTAAACACTATCTGTGGAAAAAGGCTTTAAGTAAATAAGAGAGAATGATGGGCAGGCCGTGCCCCAGCTGTGTGCGGCTCTTAGTGTCTTGGCGAGCAACACCCCTGTCACTAGGGCAGTGCTCCCTCAGAATGCTGTTGTTGTGGCAACCAAGTGCTTCATGCGTCTAATCTACATACGTGGGGTGCCTGCCATCACATAGTTCTCTCTCTCTCCACATAGTTTCCCTCTGCCTCCAGCACCCCCCACCCCCTTCTGGATACGAGGACATGGTTGCACGTCGGAATCGTAATGTCCTTCGCTACTTATTATGTTTTAGGATCAGAGGCGACACGTTTGCCCCCTCTGGGACTTCCTTGTATGTGCTGTCTTTGCAGTGACACTTAACCCGGAAAGTTCTGCCATATAGGTCTTAATGTCTTCATCCTGACACTGTCAGTGCTTTAGCCCTTTTCCACAGTACTGCTATAGGCGATAATAGGTGTATGTAAATGAGCAACAGAAAAGAGCTGTAAAAAAACCGTCTCATACAAACCTTATGATTTATTATTTTGTTTTTAAAAATGGAATATATTGTGGAATTCTGTGTATAAAAAAAATATATATATATA